>PVHY01014235.1:0-38934 GCA_004024945.1 Uropsilus gracilis
TGAAGGACTGCATGGTCCCAGGAACAGATTTGGGTGCTTTGTTCACTGCTGTCAATCCAGATCCATGGCTGGGGTGGCATGTGGTTAAGAACCCAACAAATATTTGCTGATAAAATAATCAAGGACACTCCTAAATTTTGAGTTTGAGCCACTTAGAAAATCAGCATTGTCAAGCAGGGCATCTCACAGGACTACAGACGCACTTCACTTGATCTCCTCACGCCCTGAATCGAGGCTCTTGGCGACAGCCATGGACTGGAGAACCACAGCCTCCTCACCCCCCAGCCAGGAGACCCACCTGGGGCCAGTCACGACTGCTCGAGTTGGTTGTCCCATGGATCTAGTAACGGGCTACAGCCACCTTGGGCCCCGCACAGAGTGTGGGGACCTGTTGTGACGCTGGATGCTGTCCAGTAGGAACTGCCCAACTCCTGTTGCTCACCCACCTCCAGACCTGGAAGCTGGCTGCAAGGCCACTTGGGAACTCAGAGGTGGCCCCTCGAGCCAGAGGGGAGCCATTTCCAAGCACCGTGCATGTGCCAGGCACCACTCGAGGTGCAGCCCAGGCCTCCAGTCGTCAGCTATGCTTTTTAATTTCTGCAGTTACATTTTTGCTCCTCCTTACGTACCAGCTCCACTCACCCTCCACCTACCCACCTGTGCCCATCCCCTGGAAATGTTCGTTGGGGAAGAGCCAGGTTCTAGGAAGGCAGGATGAAGTCATGTGGTTCAGCTCCTCCAGATGTTAACCTGCCAGGGAGGTATCCTCCCCGAGAAGCCTCTGGACGTGGTCGGTGAATATGGGCATGAAGGTGACCCCGCTGCACAGCGCCAGCTGGGCTGGGAGGGCTGTGCAAACCCAGGGGAGCTGTATGGGGTCCCGTCCCCAGGTGGCCAGAGCTTCCCACTGCTGTAGAAGCACCGCTATTCCCAGCACGCATGTCATGATCTTCAGTTTGGGGAAACGCTTCTGTGAAAACGATGAAGACTGGGTGGGGGGAAGTGAGAACCACACCCAGTTCAGCTGCATTCAAAGCACCAAGCCAAGTTCTCAGTGAGGACAATTTATTTCGGCCCATGGGAGACAACGGGAACTACTTTTCTGGCTCTGTGATGTGGGAGCTGGGCCAAACGGTGATAAATGTTTCTCCCCAGATCCTCCCTTTCCCCAAGTGTCAGTAAGAAGAGGGTGTGGACCACTGACAAGCACCCCTGCCTGAGCCCCAAATGTCTGCGCCAGACAGGTTTTGCAGAGGAGCCAGCTCAGAAGCAGGCATGGCGCCAACCTGCCACGCCACAAGGAGCATGGATTCAGCATGGCTAATTTCCTGCTGGAGGAAAACTCGGGCAAGACCTTGAGCTGCTGCTCTGGACTAGAAGGGAAGGCAGGCAGCCTGTGGGGCATGAAGTAGGCCTATCAGCTACAGTTTGGCCAACTGCTTCCTGGTCATGTGTAAGGGGTGCCCAGGCCCATTCCTGGCAGAGGGAGGCCTGCCTTTGCGTTGAGAACCTCCATCTTCCCGCTTTCTCGGGAGGGAGCGGCACACGGCACCAGGGCTTCTGCCAATCTCTGCATGTAAACAGAGTTTAAATTTGAAGCTGAGAAACACCAATTCCTATTCAACAGAAACGCTCCTCAGCCGCAGACATTAAACCCTGTCCATTCACCCCCAAGTAAACAGCACTGCAAACAAAGCCTGTCTTATTCTGCATTATTTATTTCTTAAGTTAGCGTATACACCGAGTCCAGCCAGAATATAGCAGGCACAGAGCGGTGCCCATTGGTATGTTCCATTAAGAAAATAGCTTTTCATAGACAGGTCAACTGCAGTTACACCATCCTGGAAGAAGAGTCCCCTCGAGCCACAGCTGTCTGTGAGAGGGTTTTAGAGGCAATTCCCCTGAAAGATTCTGTTCTTTTTTAAGCAACCCCTTGATGCAAGGAGTGTTTCCTGGCCCCGGGAAGAGAGCAAGGCCAGACAGCGCGGGCTCCAAAACCACACTGCAGAGACACAGATGTGCTACTTCACATAACACCCCTTCCCTCTGGACGACTGCCATACCAGCCACCATTGGCACTGAGTCCCCACTATAATGGGCAGTGCTAAGGCTTGGTCTCTGGTTTCACTGCTCTTGCTGGCATTCAGTACCCACCAGCTACCAGTACCAACTGTTGTAATAAGCACTAGCTAAAAACCATCCTTCCCCTGCACACTTATTCTCAATGGTCTAGGCCTCCAAGAGGAAGCAACGGGCTAACACTCGAATCCACAACGATGCGAGGTAGTTGCAGAAACAGGGTAATGGCTGAGCCTCCACCAGGCCCATCAGGCATCCATTCCCACCCGGATGTCCTGCTTCTCATCTGGAAGGATCACGACCACAAAGAAGAGTCAGACACCAGACAGCACAGTGTAGGAGCTGGTATACACGACAGGACATGCATGTCACAAAGTCTTCCAAATACCTTTCCCCCATAATAAAATAATCTTAATAAAAACATAATTTAAAGGAAGTGTCAAAAGCTGAGTGTAAAATCAAAGCTGTAAACTCCATCGAAGTCTGAAGGCTTCTTGTCGAATCAGCCCTGTTGAAAACACAAATTTGAGTAATTACATGATACCTACTATAGTAGAAAAATGAAAGCTTAGAGTCAGCTACCACCGTAAACCATGCCTGTTCTTTACTGAAGACCAATAGAAAGAGCCAAATTTCTAACTCCTTAGAAGTCTACCTTTTTAAGAGCTTACACTCCCTCTGCCTCAATGTAGATGTTTTTTCCACAGCACCCCACCTCTGAACAGTGCCACGTATAGGAATTCTCCACTAGCGAGGCAGTTAGAGATCCTAAATAATACCCAACAGCTACCCCTACACTTAAGTCTCCGTTCTTTATGGCAGCTTCCTAGATGACCCGACAGCCTGCAGGAGGCAACATGGGGCAGAGGACTCTAAGTGCCGGCCTGGCACAGAGTGAGCAAGCAAGGCCCTCCTCCTGATCAATTCTCACATGCACCCAGCCAGCCAGGTGGCTGATCAGCCGCAGCAAAAGGGGACGAATCGTGTGCCTGCTCAGCCAGGTCTGTGCCCAAAGGCGATGGGTGCAAGTGTGCAGGATTCAGGGAGGCTACCAGCTGTGCCTCTGGCTCACCCTCCCAGTCATGAGACCCCCATCTCTGACCCACCTTTAGACCCCAAATTCCTGACTGACACACTAACCACACTCCATCAGTCACCAGCGGACTGTGTATTTCTGCCAGGAGCCCACTTCACTTAAAAGGGGTTCACACCACTCAGGGGAGTGCCCACTGCTACTGCGCTTTAAGACTTACAAGCCCTGTCCCTATCTAGGACAAACACCCAAGGTCTGGTGAGTGCTCAGATGTGGAAGGACTCCCTGTGCAAACAGCAGTCAACATGAACTTGTATGGTGTGTTTCTGATGAAAGCTGGAGGCGCTGCAGAAATGACAAAAGCTACACCATCACATCTGTCGTCTCTTTCGCCATCTCCCAGGTTATGGCTACCTGAGATAACGAGGGCCTAAGATACAGTCCCCCCAGGTTTCGTCAGACTAACGCCTGAATGCAGCCCTTAGGAATGAAGCTGCCCTGTGGCTGCCCGGCCCCCAGTGCCCAGAGCAGGGCAGATGTCCAGGTGCCCTGTACCTTGGTGGGTTTCTCCATCTGATTCACCGCAGTCATTCTCTGGTAGATCAAGTTGGGCACTAAAGTTCACGACCCTAGTGTTAGCAGTGTCAGCAGTCCTACCGTTAGCACCATGCTGCTTTTTAATTAAAGCTTAAAAGCATCACTTACGTTATCATCAGTCATGATTTATGGATGGAAACTTCAATTCAGTGATTTCAGAGTCAGGGGAGCTGCTTCCACTTCTGTCACTATAGGTGTCCCTGTAGAATTCAGAGAGTCTATTTATCATCTCCCACCAGACACTCACTCTGCTTCCCGGGCTCTGCAGCTACCGCACTACAGGGCCATGTGTCTGCACGCAGCAGCAATCGGAAACTGGCTTCTTGACTATGTTATATTTAGCATGGAGCCATCAAGGGCTTTTCTTCTTTTAGTTATAAAAAATACATAATCGATTTATACTTCAGCTATGATGCCCTAACCACCATCTCAGAGCAACGAGCTGGTTCCGGAGAAAGGGAGCAACAGGGTGTGAACTCCACAGGGGCTCTGACAGACACCTCATAAAAACCACCGTCCCCCGTGGACCACAGCGTCCCACTGCCAAACGTGACCCTGGAGCCCTGAGGCTGCAGAGAGGGGACCTGGCCACCGCGCTGGGCAGCGTGAAAAGGGCTCCCCGCTGCCTGGCCACCGCGCTGGGCAGCGTGAAAAGGGCTCCCCGCTGCCTGCGGCTGTGCTGAGCACCATCTGTCTCCACAGCTCGCTGTCACAGGTCAGGGACCACCCAGGGACTGAAGAGGAGTGACTGTGACCCCACCTGGGCGAGAGCCTGCAGCCTTTCTGGAGGTAATGCGGGAGCCTCCCCACGGAGGCCAGGAGGAGGCCAAAGTACGGTGGGGAAGGCTTGATAGGTCTGGACAGGAACTCGGGGTGGTACTGAACTCCCACAAAAAAGGGATGATCTGGAATAGAAATGGGGAAGACATGACTTCGTTATCACACAAGCATAAGACATGAAACCTGAAAAGAGCTTGCTGGATGGTTCACGTTTCCACGCTGTGAAACTATCTGGAAACAGCTTCTCAAGTCAGAACCTGGGGAAAGCTACCTAGAGAGCATGCGAGATCTGATGCCCTCTTGCCCACGAGCAGTTACCCTCCTGGCCAAAGGGGACTTCTCTCAGGCCCCTGGCCGCAGGCCCCCAGTACCTCTGCGGGGTTGAGCGGCACAGGTCAGGTTCGATCAGCAGGGGGGGCTTAGCCCGAGGCAGGCCTGGCCCAGGGTGAGCTCCCCAGGCTCCAGCCGCTGCTCAACGAGACCCCCCACCCTCGAAGACAGGGCTGCTTCCTCACAACTTGCATTTCTGTGTTTCTCTGAACGCCAAGAACACTGTTTTCCCTATGCAGCTGTTTCCACAAACAGCTGGCCAAGCAATTCATTACCTTCCAGCTCCACGATTTCCATTCTCTCTCCTTCAACATCTTGGCCAACAAACTTCAAGCCCTGTTCTTCCAAACACTTTTTCAAGACTGGATTCACCTGGTAGAGCATGAAAAAGAATTGTGCTGGCCTCTCGGCGCACTGTCTCCAGGGTGAGAGAGGAGACATCGGGAGGTCACAGAGCTCCAACGCTCACCTCAAATCTGTGGCGGTGCCTCTCTTCCAGGTAGTCCGGATCTCCGTAGAGTTTCCCTGAGAAAAGAGCAAACTCCTGTGAAGAGCTCTGGCCTCACCTCTGCTCCCTGCTTCCCAGCCGACTCCTTTCGTCTGTGCAACTGCACCTTCTCCTGCCAAACACAGCCACCTGCTCGGAGCCCCACAATACAGCCTAATAAGCCTCAGACTTGAACTCTTGGGACCACGCCAAGAACAGAAGCACAGAAACAGCTCTCCATCACCTTCCCATGTGGTCACACACAGCGCTTTTCTGCTCTTAGGGAAAAAAAAACAAACAAAAAACCAACCAGGGTGGACCAGATGACTGGCCTTGTGACAAGAGACGTGCAAGAGCCACACGGAAGCCCCCCGGGGCTACGGGGCCAGCACCATGCAGCTGAGTCTTGGTCCTCAAGCTCCTTGGCACCTGGCAGCTGCCCATAAACAAACTGAATACTCTACAATGTTGTGAAATTTATATATAAATAAATTAAAAATTAAAAATAAAAAAAAACAAAACAAAACAACAAAAAAAACCAAATAAACCGAATATTCGCAGCTGCCAGGAGAGACCCTAAATTCACGGAACATTAGAGCTGAAAGGACTGGAAGGTCACCTGCTCAACACCCCTCAAGGCACAAGAGGGATACAAGAGTGCAGGTGCTACAAAGACTGAGTTTTCGTAAATCGTTTCCTCCGCCTTTCCCCTCTAGACCCTTAGCACCTATCAATACTTGTAGAATAAAATTTAGGCTGAACTATCGAAACTACTGTTTCTGCAGGACAACATTCACATTTCATGTGGCCCAGTCTCTACAGTGTGGAAAAGTAACAGACCAGGTGGATTTCACCCAACTACCCACCACCCTCTGGGGACATCCACACCCAAGGACCCTGGTCCCTGACAGCCTGTGACCTTTCGAAACCACACCGCTGCTCTGACCTTTCCAGTGCACCCTAAAAGAGCAGGAGGAGGAAGAAAAAAAAAAAAAGCAACTTGACAAACAAGAACAAAACCAAAAAAGCCAGCCTGGCCCTCCTGAACCCCAAGGCTTGGGCCAGGGAGGCAGCTTACTCATGACTGAGTTCTTGGTCTGGAACAGGGTTCTCCTCTTGCCCAGCCGCATGGTTCCGCCCATCTGCCCGGGATTGTGTTCTGGCATGTCAATGACCTGAAGAAGTTCAATAACAGCGCTGCCCTTAGAAGACAGGCCACCTGCACGGAGCAGGGGAGTCTGTGAGGAGGGCCCAGTTCCCCAGCCCTTCCTGTTGAGAGGTATTTTGGCACGGGGGGATGCCTCCTAAGGATCATATTTGCACTGTTGTTGGGCCTGTCCTCGTGGGCTGCAGCTAAGATAGGGCCACCCTGTTCAGGTCATTCCTGCCCCTTGCACTTTGGCTCCTGAGTACTACTGGGCAGAGCACGTCCTGACAGACTGACACAGCAGTGGGGTACAGATGGGACGTTGAAACACGTCTCCTCTACTAGACTGAGGAGCTGCACAAAGAAAAGGGGTGCTCACTGAGGGTTACTGTCCTAGGAGAAGCTCAGCAAACCTCTGGGGAACTGAGCCCAAAGCAGCCCAGCCCTGAGTGCTGAGTCTGCTCCCCGACTACCCTGAGGCTCCGTGCCTCAGAAGTCTGGCTCTTCTCCTGCAGTCTTATTTCAGGCCAGCAAATCCTGATGGTGCTTAAGTGCCATGAGATCAGAGTCCTGTATGTTCTGTTTCTCAGGGTCCTCAGCACTGCTAAGAGGTCTGTCATCCCTGGCTGGGGACAAAAGTGCCATTTTCTGCCTCCCACAAGCCACAACCATCTGCAGGAGGTCAGATACAACTTGAGGTCTGTCAGCCCCGGAGTCTTGGTTACTATTAAGCAAATCACCAGTACATTCCAGCAGCTCTGTGCTCTATCCGTCTCCCAAGCCAGCTGGGGTTAAGGAGTTAACATATTTCAAGTGGTGAGAACACTGTCTGGATGTAGTCAAGTGCCTGTGTTTCATCAGTATGGCTAGAGAGCTCTGGGAAGCTCCGGGAAGCAGGGATGGAGAATTACTTTAATCAGGAAGTAGGGGTGGGGGGGTGGTGCCTGTCTTTAAAACTTTCCATGGGGAACTGGGAGGAGCAGTGAGTTTTCTGTGTGGGGTTTGACAGCTCAGACCCTGGGGCCCTCTGGGACGGACCCAGGGGTCTCTGCTTCCTGTCTCTAACTGTATTTTTCGTAGACAGCCCTTCCGTTCCCCTGATCCCACTGAGCGTCAAACACCTGACTCACCACGGGATGACTGGTCTTCGGGTCAAACTCAGTAGAATTGGCATCTGCAAACCGAAACACTGGTGTTAGGGAACTACTGTCTCTGTTGTCCTGCTCAGTTGCCTTCCTCAACAACCGAACCAGAAATTAACTTATTTTAAAGCCCAAGTAACCTGTTCATCCTTCACTGAATTTAGCTCCTAATCACCCACAAAAAGTGAAAGGAAAAGAGCCAGTTCCCAGTGCTGTGCATCTCGTTCTCTCCACGAGTGTGCCAGCCTCTCCCGGGCCCGCACCAGGGCCAGGTCTCAGCTGCAAGCTCACTTACCACCAGGCCCCACCCACTCAGAGCCTGAAGCTTGCCGCAGGCCTATGAGAAAGGTCCTGATTAAGAAAAGTCCTGAGTACTCAGAAGGTTCTTCTAAAGAGGTGGGTGGTCAGACAGCACCTACCAGGAGCTCAACAGCCAGAACTAAAGTCTGCTGCCCACTACCCCTCAGGTGCCTGCAAAGCAGCCTCACAGAAGACTGAACAGAACCCACCCTAACAGCACATGCTTGTCTTCCTAAAGGCAGACTTCACATTCCTTCAGGTGCCTTTGTTTAAGTTTATCATCTATAAGGCCTTCTGAAAATCCAGCATCTGTCAGTTTGACTTCACGTTACAGAGGACGAAGGGCCACCACGGCAGATTGTTCCATCAGGGACCCACTGACTTGCACCCCCAGGATTGACCGTGTGTGGCCACGAGATTTTTACCAAGTGTGAGAAGTGCTTGCACAGTGGGCTCGTTATTTTAGAAGCTGGTGTTCAGCACCCTGAGGCGGCAGGGGCTGAGGCCAGCCAGGGGCCTGCAGCGACGTGGGGAGGCCTGTTGGATGGCCCTGCCATGCACAGCCAAGTGCCAGGTAGGGTGATTTCAGACTCCGCACGGCACAGAACCCCAGCCCGCTGAGGCCACACGACCCACAGAATGCTGAACATAATAAGCCACTGCTGTTGGAAACCACTGGGTTCTGGTGGGGGAAAAAGGAACACAGCCAGGCACTGGCTAGAACTATTGAGAATTTCTTTATTTGCCTGGCACTGTGCTGGGACTACTCTCCTGCATCATCAATTCCTACACCCACATCATTAGCCTCTTTTACAGAAGAAACGGGCCCAGAAAGGTTAATATGTCTAAAATCACCCATAATGTGGAGGGAGTCAGAATAGGGACGTAGGTCTGACCATTCCAGAGCCCCAGTTCACAGTAACACACAGCTTCCCACAGACCAGAGTTGTTGGGGGCACAGGCTCAGGGACTCCAGCCTCGGTGATAGAAGCACCAGGACCTGCAGAGCTGGGGCAGCCAGCAAGCTGGGCTCCCTCCTCCCAGGATTCATGTGGAGGCCTGTTTTCCCTTGGTGAACTCATGGTTCCCCTCTGGTACACCAGCCAGCCCTTCCCCACAGCTCCTGATCTCCAGCAAGGACCAGACTTCACACCTCCAGAAAACAGTAAAGGATTTCCCAGGTGTTTTTTCGGACCTCACCTTGCCATCCCAGCACGTTTCTTGAAAATTCAACCACCGCCAGCTGCATTCCTAAGCACACACCTTTGCAGGCAAGAGAGAAATATATGAAGTGCCAGTGGAGAGGTGCCACCCCCATTTCCTTCAGCCATGGACTTTGGGCCCCTGTGTCCACAGAATCACAATCACAAACTCTCACAACTTCCCGCTTCATCAGTATCAGCTCCAAAACTCTGGTCTCTGCATACACAAAGACTCCAGGTGGTAGAAGTTATCCAGTTTTAGAAATAATATTCTCAGTCCCTGAAAATTTCTTACCATCTCATTTTATTCTAATTTATACTTGAAAATTACTCAAATTTACAACCCCCCGAAGGACCCATGCTCACTCCATGCAACTGCAGTCACAGCTGCTGTGCCCAGGGAAGACAACACAGCCCACCGCCGTGTCCTGCCAAACAGCTGGGCTCATTCAGGGGACACATTCCCTAACCGCCTCTCATTCTCTCATTATTCCATGAGCGAGTTTTCATGGAATGTGCACGCACACAAGCTTACACTTTTCACTTTGAAGGAGTTTGGATTTCCCCCAAGCAGAACCAAAAAGGCTTCTGCTTGAATAGCTGTCTAGAAAGATGCCATCTTTTCTTGCTTCTTCCGACTACTTACCCAAAAATGGCTTCTTCTGTTTCCGAGCCCAGGCGATGGCTTGGATTTTGCCTTCTGTTCCTCGAACACCAAATCCCCCAGGAACCAGCACTCCACTGTGCAAGAGAACACAGCACAGCAGCCCCTTCCCACCAGCCCAGCTCTTGGCCATCCCCCAAGGAGCCAGAACCAAGACAACATGCAGCTTCTCCCTGAGCTGTGCTACCGGATCTGTGACAGACTTTGCTACAATGAGTAGACAACACAACACGCAATGCATACATGACAGTGAACTTAGATTAGGAGTCGCTTGTAACAAGTAAAAGGACAGCAACACAGCACCTGTCCCAGGCATGAGCTCGTCCATAGGTCTTACTATACAGTAATGGAAACAATTTGTTTTTGCTACCTGAGGAAGAGGGGCTCTTTCCTCGTCAGCTCAGGGCGCCACATGGCTCCCGGGCCTCAACATTCACCGAACAGCTTCGTAACATGCACTTGACCTAGTGGGCTCAAAATTCTTGCTATTTTTTTGACTTTTGAAAAATAATAGCTGCCAAAAATCAAACTCTCTGAGACTGAACTGATGGTATCATCCAAAGTTCTACGTGAAGTGCTCTTAAATGAGCTTCACCAATAGCTGCAACCCGCAAACACTATCACTAAAATCAGAACAAGTTGTCTTCAGAGTCAACTCTATTGCTAAGCTGTATTTTTAGGAGGCTTACGTCATACAGTAGATAGTCCTCAGTTATTAAAAGGCGGGGGAGGGGCTCCACCGTAGGCTGGTAGACAAAAACTAGACTTTGGATGATGGTAACACGGTCTACACAGATGCTCAACTATAAAGCTGTAGACCTAAAAATTATGCAGTGTTATAAACCAGTGTTACCTCAGTAAAACAAATTGCTAATTAAAAGACATTTCAAAAGTAGGTCGCCCACCATGAGAACATGACAACACAACACTCTGCTCATTAAAACCACCCAACACCCCCCCCCCCCCCCGGGGAAATGAGGGCTGGGGAGTCCCACTCACTTGGCGCTGCAGAGCTTCTGCCAGGCCTCGTGGTAGCGCACGGGCTCCTCCTGCAGGGTGCTGGGCTCCAGGTCCGTGGAGTCTATGTACTGGGGGGACCGAGGGGAGAGAGGACGCAGCTTGTGATACCAGCGCCACGTCCTTTCCTCCTTTCCAAATATTATCATGTTCCAACTTCCTTCATTTTCAAGTCTTAAAATAATACTCATCATACACGAAAACTTAAAAAGTGTTGAAACGTAAACCCTGAGCGCTTGCTTATGTCTTAAGATACAAGCATTTCCTTCGAAATCACAGCACCCTGAGCCTGGCTCCCCAGCCGCTCTGCCCAAGACCCTCTCTCAGCTAAGTCCCAGGGGGACGAGACAAGGAAGAGCCCTCTGTTCCAAACACACTTTCCTAGTCCATCTTCCACCTGGACTGCTTTCCAGTCTTTGCAACATGACTGGAGTATAACTCACGTATGCATGCATTTTAAGCAAATGTTTCTGATGAATTTTATCAAACATACCTATGCACTAAGGAATGAACCCCCACCTCAATCAAAACGCAGAAAATTAACACGGCCCCAGAAAGTTGCCTCCACTCCACAACAAATAATCTCCTCCCCACCTTCTGCCCAGACCTCCCTGGCTCCGCTTTCTAGCTTCAAAGGGTTTGCCTCTTTCAGAGCTTCCTATGAATGGAAGCAGATGACATGCAGCTTTGTGCTGGGCTTCTCTGGTCTGGCAGAACGCTTTCCAGCTTCACCCACATGGTTGTGCATGACACTAGTTTGCTGCATCCTGTTACTGCTCCGTCTTCACTGCAGGACTATTCCATAGGCCTCTATCCGCTGGCTCCTGGACATCTGGATTGTTTCCACGTCTGGGTTATTATGAGCAGGCCCATTTGCATGAGATATTTTTGTGGACACAAGTCTTCATTTCCCTTGCATTAAATATACAGGATGGAAGCACCAGGATGGTTACACATGAGCATATCCATCCACTGGTGTGAGTTCCCCCTTCTCACCTGCACCCCCGCAACTGGAAGGAGCACCTGTTGGTATCTCACTATGACTTCATTTGCTTTTGTTCCCCTAACCACCGAGGTGCTGAGCACCTTTTCATGTAAATCACAGGCATCTTTATGGAAGTGTCTGAGCAGATCTTCTGCCCACTTGGTATCAGGTTGTTCACCTTTTTCCTACTCCCTCCTGCCTATTTCTTCCTGCTACGACTACTTTGAACCCCCACATAAACCAGGTTTGGCTCAGCTGATAGGTTTCAGGACTGGGCCTTCACCAGCCCGTCTACAGACATCCTCCAACTCACTTCCCATCTGCCGAATTCTCAGCTCATCGCATTTCCAAGCCCATGGATATGCGCTACCTTCTGCTGGAATGGCCTTCCCTCTGCCTTATCCATACTCCCACCCAGGGTCTCTCCTTAAGGAAGTCTGTCTTCACGTGTTTACCATGACAGGTTCACCCTCTTTCTTGTGCTCCATTCACACCTGAGATCTTACTGACCTTTTATCCATCTTGCAACCTCTACCATCTAGCATATGAAAAGCACAGACGCTCTCCATGTGGATAAAATAACAAATGATCAAACGAATCAACAAAAATTAAGTCAGGGCAGTATTTAAGATCCCTTAATTCCTAAAGCATATATATATACATATATATATATATATATATATAGTCATTCTACAGGAAACTGTTCAGCAGCACAAAAGAAACCATCACGCTGAGAAACACCTGGAGAGGTGGGTGGTCAACACCAATGATGGGGACAGTTGCATGGGGCTGTCAATTCTGACCCAGTTGAACAAGAGCAAATCTGAGCCCTAAAAGTAGAAAGCTTTCATGAGGGCAGCATCCATGAAAAAACAGATGGCGGCTTTCCTGTTCGTGCCTTAGCTGAACCTGCACCACCTACTCACCTTGATTTCCAATTTGTGGTTGATGGCCAGTGCAGAATGCTCCAAAGCTTTAATGACAGATGCATAAGAGTCTGAGAATTTGGTATATTTGCCCACGAGGGCAATAGAGCAGGTCTCCAGCAAGCGATCATATCTATCAAACAAAGGTCAATAAACACCAAATTACTTAGAATGTAAATACCACCAAGAGACCAAAATTGCTTTTTAAAAAGAGGAAAAACAAGTCTGGGACGGCTATACTGGGAACAGCTATTATCTGAGTCCCATATATAGACTAAAGAGGAAGCAATTTTCAAATCAAGATGGCAGGCTTTGTAAAAAGAAGCAGGATTTTAGAAGCCATTACAAAGAGATGGCTTTAAAATCTCACCCTAACTGTTTAAAACAAAATAGTTCTACAGGGCAAAAGAATTAACAGAAAATTCACAGATGTTATTGTGATGGGAACAGTCAAATAAATGAATAGTGAGTTCACAGTCATTAGAAATTTTCATTATAATTAGTAAGAGCAATTGTTCTTATAATTAGTAAGAGCAAATGTTCACTGTACTTTATTTAAAAAGCATAAAATTTTGTCATTCTGTAACAGAGCTACATAAAAATATACATGTGAGTGGATGAAGACTGAAAGGGAAAATGTCAGAATGAAAATAGTTATCACAGAGCAATTGAATGAGTGCTCCCTTGCCAAACGCTTTCCTCTATCATAATGCTGGTTCTGTAAGGAAGGCACACCTGTGCGCTGTGTGACGGTCTTTGATGTGAGGTATGAAAGCAGAGGGGCGACAGTTCTCTTAGTGATGAGATTTGGCAGCAGCAGCATGAGAGAAAAGACCTTAAGAACCTTCTAGGGGATGACTGGCATGTTCCCAAACAAAGCTCAGATCACTTAGCCTGAAATGCTCCAGCCACAGCAGCCATCAGTGCGGGCTTGGGTGTATGCTAACCCACTGCTGCCAGGACGACTGCTGGCGTAGACCTCATAGCCTAGCCAAGGGTGACAGGTGTCACTGCAGGCCTGAGCTGGGGCCCACTCCACCAGGACTCCTCAGCCAGATTGTAGTCCTCAAGTACAACCACAGAATGGCAAAGGTCCTTCCTAACATCTCCTACTGTTAAGACCCTCTCTAACATGAGTTGATGGCACAAAGACAACAAGTTGAATTCCCTGTACCTCTACAAGAAAAGAGAAAGAAGCCAGAACTCCAGCTCCTATGAGGCAAACCTGTCAGCCATCTCTTTCCACTTCATCAGCATTTTTCGTGACTGCCTCTCAATAGGAAGGTCAAGTCTTCGAAGAAAATAATCCACAACGCCCTGCTCCTCTAACAACAAGGGGACCCGGTAGATGGATGAGACATCGTGGACACAGATCACCTGTTTAAGAGGAGCAAAAGTTACTAACGAAAAGAAACAAAACGTAACTATACTGACACTGCCTCCTACTGTTTGACCCTGGAAAAATGTTTTAAAAGGGAAAAAAGGATAATCTTCAAAAAATACTAGATACAAAATACAAAAAAGACTAGAGCAGCTAATTAATGACTTATCTCTTGTGAACATGGATGCAAATAGCCTTAAAAACAAAAATTGCCAATCAAACCAAACCATGAACATAGTTTAAGATAAAACCATGAACATAGTTCCGTGATCAGACAGGAAGTACCCTGAGAAGAGTCGTTCTCCAACCACTGAGTAAGAGGCAGGGGAAGTGTCAACAGGAAGGGGGTGCCACTCAGTATGCCTGGAGCACACTGAGGAGCAGTCGGAGGACACAGAAGGTGTGAAATTGTTTGGGGGAACCATGGAGAGGAAGCCATGGAGAACCCGCTAACAGATACTACACCTTTTCGGTCTGCTGTCTCAGATCACGAACTAGCGACAAGTTCCATGAAACTAGTGAAGAGACTTTAAGATAATTAAAAGCAAATAATAATGATGATGATGATGATGACTTGTATGAAAATGGGATTTCTACCTACTTGTTCAGGTTCAACGTGGCAGAACATGGATATTTTCTCTTTCACTGCCGTGTCCAGAGGATTTGAGCACCTGCACACAACCTAGCCAAGAAAGTGAGACATTCAGATTTTTTTTTTTTTTTTTTTAAACTAGGTCTCACTATTTTTGCCTGGGGAACCGCAGGCTCATGTTGCCTGGGGTACCACAGACTCAGGCAATCCCCAGCCTCAGTTTCCTGGGTAGCTGGGATTACAGGCGCACGCCACCATGCCTAGCTATTTTTGTGGGACTAGGTCTCGCTACATGCCCCTGGCGGGACTTGAACCGCAATCCCTGGCCCCGGCCGTGTCTTCCTAGGCTGCCACCTACAGCCATGCATCACCATGCCCAGCCCGGAGACGTTCAGATTAAAAAAGGGTTACGAAGTTGGGCTTTCCTCTGTAGATACCACACTGTTAAGCTGAATATCAATGTTAACCTCCTAGCACAATGTATGCAAATGATACAATATTACCTGCTTTCAGAACTCAAAAGTTCTGCAACAGGCCAAACAACCAACAACTAAACATCAACTTAACCAAGCAACAATTTGCAGAAAAATGGGAGGAGTGACTGAAGGGGGGATACAGAGGGGGGATAAGGAGGGAGGAGGAAGGGTGATAAGGAGGGAGGAGGAGGGATCAATTAATGCACAATTGTGACAAATCAATAAAATGAATTAAAAAAAAAAACAAAACTCAAAAGTTCTGAATCTCAAAATTGGAGAAATTTAAGAGTGGCTATAAAGCCAGCTGGAGTTTTCCTCTCTAATGTTCTTGTGAGGACTGGGGGTTAAGGAAAACAAATGAAGGGCTGAGAGAAGACAGAGGGGCCCTCACGCAGGCCAGGTAAAAAACCAAAGCCACAGGCCCAAGCACTAAATCCGCAGGTTCCCACCAACAGAGATCACTAAGGTCAGGTCGGGAAAACAAGGCCTGCTCTGCCAAGAGGGAGAACTCCTGAGCAGACTCCAGAGCATGCTGAAACCAGGCCATCTCACCAGGTCTGGGGACAGCCCGAGCCCCCTGAGTTCCCGCACACTGTTCTGGGTGGGTTTGGTTTTCTGCTCCCCTGTGGAACTTGGCTGTTTTACAAAAGAAAACAAAAGTTAATTTCTCTGTGATTAGCATTTCCAAGTATGCCTCGCCCCCCACCCCACCCCCCACCCCCGCCCACTTTTAACAAGGAGATAGAGAACAGGATCGTGCATCATATTTAGCTTTTACTTTTGTCGGTTACAGGTCCCTCTATCTAAGAGTCACATAGTTTCTACAGGGTTCTAAAGAGCAGGCTCTGCCCCCTCCCCTTCACAAGTCCTAGAGAGCCACTGTTCTGCTGTGAGTACATCCTTCTGGGATTACTGCTACCTTCTGACAGATGTGGAGGCATTTTCTTTTGAATTCTGTTAGAACAGGAGTCTCCCCTCCACCATGCATGCACCCTCCTGAACCTAACCTACAACCCCCATCTCAAGGTCCCCCTTTAGTGTTTGCACATATTTGAGTATTTAAATAACTGTCTGTGGTTCAACCATGTGCCATATTTTTCCTTCCTGGTCCAATTATTTGTTTTCCTTGGTGGTTCCACTCCTTTGGTGTACTGGGTTTCTACAATTCTAAACTGCCTTAACTCCTCTCTCACACTAACAGATTTGCTGGGTACTGAATTCTAGGATGGAAATCATTTTGAGAGAACAGCTTCAATAGCTTTAACACTGTTGTTGAGAAGTCTAATAATGTCGTACTGATTCCTGATCTTTCTTCTCAGAGCATTTTAGAACTTCTGCCCTATTGTGAAATATCAATGACAGGTGGTCGCTTCCATTTAATTCTGTGGGTCCTTCCAATCTAGAAACTCATGTCTAGAAATTCCCTTAAGCTGTTTAGACCAGGGGTCAGAAAACCTTTTCTATAAAGAGCTAGATAAAAAAAACTTTAAGTTTCATGGGCTATATATGGTCTCTTCCAACTACCGATTCTGATGTTTTAAAGCAAAAGCAAGCACAGACAAAATAGACAGGCTGTGCTGTGTTTCCATACTTCACTTTCAAAATGCGGGCTGGCTGATGTGGCCTGGGGCACAGTTTGCTGATCTCTGGTTCAGCTGTGTTTCCTTTCCAATTCTCTGGAAATCCTGTTCTTTCAGATATTAAGAAATCTAAGCCAGTCCTCTGATTTTACCTTTTCTTTCCTATTTCCTATCTGCTGATTTTCAGGTTCTGCTTCCTGGGATATTACTTCAACTTAAATCTTTATCTCAAGTTTTTCATTTCTGTTAGCTAGTGTTTAATTTCCAAGAATCCTTTGCTGTTTTCTGAATGCCATGGTCTTAGTGTATCCAGTTCAGTTTTTCTCCTCTTAATTCCTAGAGTATTAACAAAGTTGCTTTGTTTTATAAATTTCCTGCTCCCTGCAGAATCTCAAGGTCTTTTTTGCTGTTTTGGTCTCTTGCACTTTAGATGTTTTCTTCCAATGCCTGGTGATCAGTGGCTGCCAGCTCATATTTACAAACTGACTCAAAGTTCTGTGTGAATGGGTATCTGATACCCTCAGGGTCCTCACATTGGCCATTGGGTCAGTCTGTTTCACTGGGGAGCCTCAAGGGCAGTGTTTTCTCCGGGGCTTAGTCATTAATCCCCAGCGCCCCAAAGAAGAACCCTACAGTCTCCTAGGTGGAAGGCCCAAGTCTGTTTGTAATGATTCTGGGAAATAAATGACAGGAAAAGATGGAGTCTTCTAAGTAAAAGAAAAACCACACCTCACTGCCAGGTTTTCAGCTCAGTAGTGAGCTGAACTGTCCTTGGTGTCTGCTTATTTAGAAAGCCTCTCCTGTCTCTGTCCTTCAAAGCTTTCAATCCAGGTGGAAGAGGGACCAAGAAATAGGAGAAGAAAGGGGATGTTGGGGCCTAACTACTTCTGAAACAGCAGTTCCCTCACCTACTAGAGGTCACTGACATTCCTAAGCCACTGAGAACCAGCTCCACCAGGTCTGCCAGGTCAGCTAGACATGTCCTCTGCCTTCTGGCTCCACTCACAGCGTTTACTTTTATAAATTTTTATCATTAAAAAAAAAATTCCCTTTACTTTAAGTTGTAGTGGGGTTTCACCATGAAGTGAAGTGGGCAGGTTCAATCCACCATCTTTAACTGCAGTTGGTCCTGAATGATAGTTCAAACCCATTTCACCTTTTCAGAAAGTTTGATAGGAGTGAAAATCACCCTGTCTTCCCCTCCTCTCCATTCCCCCAAAGTAAAACTTTGAAACCTTACCTGAGGAACTAGACTGACATGAATATTACAGAAGTTCTCTCTTTTGACCTTGAACTGGAACTGACGGAAGGCCTCAATAAAAGGCATGCTTTCTATATCTCCCACTGTTCCACCAAGCTAGAAGAACAAAGTTACTTTTTCAGAGGTGAAGCACTGAAACCTCCTTTTGTGATTTAGTTTTCTAACATGCACCCTGTCACCTCAATTCGATGATCAGGCACAGCATAATGTGAACTCTCTGGGTCTGATAAGTGCGAGTTAACAGTAATTAAATAACAATTAATGATTAAGTAGCAGTAACTAGCTATTTCTTTGTTCCAAAAGTTTCCTTTTCGTGGCTCGGTTCACCATTCCTCAAGGTTATCAATGGATTTTACCCATCATTTCAAGAAAAAAGGTCAGGTGGAAGACTGAATTTTATTTGTATGAGTGCTACGGAACAAGAAAAATCTGAACCTTATCTCCTTTGTTAGCCATAAACAACTTCAGGATTACAAAGCATGAGTCATAAGCTGCTGGACCTAAAGTCCCCTATTTTCACAGAACACTGAGACCCACAGGAGCAGCAAAGCAGAAGGGCAGAACCTGAAATCACAAGAGGGATGATTGTTCCTGCCAGAGGAGGTCAAAGCTGAGCCAACTCTCCAGAGTGGATGGTGAGCGTGTCGTGCCACTCTCACTCTCGCTGGTAGTTCACAATAAGCGGAGGCATAAATGCTAAAGGGGACAAAGGATCGCTTTCGATGGCTCAGGACCATGCATGTGCCCTTAGTGCCACAATGCTATTCCAGGGGCCCAGGGCTTCACCGGGACCTGCCCTACCAGTTGCTGATGGCTGCCTAAAGAGTGAGTACGTACGTGCTTGGTCACCTACACAAGGACAGGGAGTTCAGAAGAAGCATACCAACCTCAATAACACACACTTGAGGTTCTAGACCATCTTCATCGACAGGTATCAATGCCTGTCTCATCACCCACTCCTGGATTGCATCTGTGATGTGAGGCACAACTGGAAAAGAAAAAAAGATCCATATAACTCACCCAATTCCATCAGTATCGACTTAGACAATTACACTACAATGACAAAGAATGCTGCACTCTGTCTACACAGAATAGCAGTGGGGTCTAAAGTGTTTCTGAGACCACTTTAAATGTCTTTAACTAGGTTTGGGGTCACAATCCCCACAACCACCATTCCAGATTTACAAGTTATACCTCGAAGGACAAGGGAATAAGACTAAGTAACATCGCCACATCGGCGTGCCTGCCCTATGACCCCCGTAGCTGCATAACCACACTGCAGAACCCACAGCCCCCTACTGCTCACTGCTCACAGCTGAAGGAGGGCACTTCACGCTGAGGGCTTTTCCAAGAACAAGGAACGCCAGGACCCTGTCCTATGAGGTCTCCGGTTCCCCAGAGAGCGGGGATCCACTGCAGACAGTGCTGTGCAGCTAGGAGTATAGCATCTGGGGATGCCTGGTGCAGATGGCAGTCCCTCCACTCACAAGCAGTGGGTCATTGGGCAAATTACTTAACTACTCTTAAGCTAGATCTCTCTGTCTGTTAAGTGAAATTACAACAGCTCCTACTTCATAAAGCTGTGGAAAATTTATGAGCTAGCACCTGTGAAATCTAAGCCGTATGCCAAGCTTGTCAGTGCTCAATAAAAGCCAATCATTGCTAAATACTTCTTAAAAGCATAGTTGTAAGGCTCAGTGGGCAAGTTCCTAAGGGCAGAGATTATTTTAACTAGCTAGGTACACAACCAGCGGTGCCCAGAGCACATGGATGGGTATTTATTGTCTAATACACACACACAGCAGTCAAAGTGAGCTCTTAAAAATGCAAATCAAGAGTTCACACTTCCAGTAAAACCCACTGCACTGAGTAAAATCCATACTCCAGGCCAAAACCCAGAAGGGGTCCTATAATCTGACAACCTGCAGCCCACACATGTACCTCTCTGACCATCCTGCCTGGTCACTGTGCTAGTCCTAATGGCTTCCACTCCCTGACCAGGTTCTTGGTGGCCATGAGCCTTCTGCACAGGCCACGCCTCCCTGCTTCTCTTGCCCTTTTGGCCTCTCAGCTCAGAGGTCCTCTCCTGGAGACTTTCCCTGACCACCTGTCCAAACTGGTTTTCCACAGTCACTCTCTCTCCTCAGTGTTTGCTTTCTTTAGTGCGCTTATCAAACACAGAGTCTCAAAAAACGAAAACAAAAAAAAAAACAAAAACCCAGAATCTTATCTGTTTGTTTTAGTCTCTCCTGTAAGGTAGGTCTTTTCATCATGTTATTCCCAGCCCCAGAGAGGGTCTCCCCACAATAAGTATTTAGTATGAATAGGATGAATGAATGCATAAATGAATACACTGAGGTCTTCAACACAAACTACACAGCCAAGATCACTTCGATTTCTAATTGATCACTTTCTACGTGTCAGGAACTCAAAGAAAGACTTTACTGACTTCCTTTAATCCACCTAACAATTCATAGAGGTGGATACTGTTATTCCATTTTACAGAAAAGGAGCCCAGATCTCAAAGGCAGATCATGTGCCATGCTCACAGAACTACAAAGTGGTAGAGCTTAGAGCTATGATTCACACATGACCCAGTCAGCCCAGAATCCAGCCAGGGAAGCCCCAGACCAGAGCCAACTGTCAGCATGATGCTCGACTTTCAGTTCAGGTAAGTCTAAAGACAAAAGAATATATACTCCCATAACTCAGAGGGTTATGGGAGTATAACTATCCCCTTCCCTGAATTTGGACTTAGGCTAGGTCTCGCTATGTTGCCCGAGGAACTGCAGGCTCACGCTGCCCAGGACACCACGGACTCAAGTGATTCCCAGCCTCAGCCTCCCAGGTAGTTGGGATTACAGGCACGCGCCACCACACCCAGCTATTTTTTTTGGAACTAGGTCTCGCTATGTTGCTCCGGGCAGGTCTTGAACCCGCAGACTCAAGCGATTCCCAGTCCCGGCCTCCTTCCATAGGCTAGGATAAAAGGCACATGCCACCATGCCCAGCCTAGACTAAGGGTCTTCTAATCTCACCTTTTTTTAAAGAGCAGAATGCTTTTCTCATATCAACACCTTACAAAGCCCCAATGCAAGGCCAGGCACAGTGGCTCGTGCCTGTAAGCTTCAGCCTATGAAGCGGCCGGGGCTAGGGATCGCGGTTCGAGTTCCGCCTGGGGCCCGTAGCAAGACCTAGTTCCAAAAAAATAGCTGGGCGTGGTGGCGCACACCTGTAATCCCAGCTACCTGGGAAGCTGAGGCTGGGGATTGCTTGAGTCTGTGGTACCCCGGGCAACGAGAGCCTGCGGTTTCACGGGCAAAAATAGCGAGACCTAGTCTCAAAACAACCAAACAAACAAACAAAGCCCCAAAGCAGCAAGCAGATACAAGTGAGGCTAAGCTGGTGGATGCTCTGGAACCAGAGGCCCACGTATCAGACCCAGACTCCTCGCCCACACACGCCGATGACCAGCCTGGAACCAGCACACAGGCTGTCCGGTCCCTCATCACAGTTTGTACAAGCCCCAGAAGCTACTGAGCTGGGCTGCCTTCATACTCATCACTGTGTGGGAACAGCAGCTCTCAGGACTGAAGTCGGGCTGCAGGACAACAGTTTTAGTGCCTTCACAAAGAAGCAGCAGAGTCTCCAAATTATTCTTTGGTCAAAGAGCCCTACAACTCTGCATCTTCAACTAACGGCATATTTCAGTAACAATCTCTTGACATCTTCATGCTGAATCTGCCTAAAACATGAAATTTTTTTGTACACAAATAAACCAACTTGGCTAAGATTCTTAAACCCTGGTGGCAAATGCAGCATTACCTTGGACAGTTTTCCCCAAGTAATCTCCTTTGCGTTCCTTGTTAATGACATACTGGTATATCTTTCCAGTGGTCAGATTATTGTCCTTGGTGAGGCGAATATCCAGGAACCGTTCATAGTTACCCAGGTCAAGGTCAACTTCCCCACCATCATCCAGCACAAAAACTTCCCCTGCAAGGAACAGTGAAAATGTTCTGGATAAGTGAAAAATGCATTTACCGTGGAAAAACTCGCATCCCAAAATATAAACATTCAAATAAACAAAGCCCTCACTAACTTGATGAGAAGCAGAGAAAACTCTACTTCTGGAAAACAAAAATACGTCACAGGAGAAAAACCACCAGCCATTCTCGAAGGCTAACTTCAGACTTCCAACTTATCAACATACTCAGTCTGAGTCAGAAAGAGCTCAAAGGAACAGTTAAAGGTTCACAGAATGGACTTAAGCAACAGACTAGAAAGCTGTGGATATAGGAGGTCACGCAGGAGAATGGACCCACTATGGACAGAAAAAAAAAAAAGAACTTTTGCCTAGAGGAGCAGAAAAGGTTTAGAAAGTATGATTTGATTCAAAACTTGAACAAGATGTATACATCACGATTGTGTTCATTATAAAAACCAGCCCACTTCAAGTCCTAAACACAACCACACAGTTGCCCCCAAGCTTTGAACAATCACTTCTTAAGTTTTGCACAGGATGGCTCTTTTCTGCCATCCCAACTGGGGACAAACTCAAAAGCAGGAAAAGAGAAGAAATCTTTCTGAGGGAGAGAAGAAATCTCTGAGCACTCATTCTCTACTTAAGAATTCAGATCCCATACAGCTCTGGTATGTCAATCTTTTTCTGATGCTGTTACTACTCAAGATTTTCTGTCCCAGAGACATTCACCCTTATAGATTTTGCCTCAACATTAGAAAAGAGGAATATGAAAACAAAAAACTGAGGATGTTTTAACAGGACATCTACCCCCAATTTTAAGTACAATTTTAGTAACTCATACACACATCATTGTTGATAAGCACTCAGCAATAGCAAAGAGCTACTTCCACCCTTCCTTGATAGTTTCAAGGTTTCACTCACCTCAAAAGATGTTCATTTATGTATTACCCAAAGGGTAAAGCAAAATAAACTCTCCAGATTATAGATCATCTAATCCCAGCACTTTTGGGTTGCTTAAATCCCTACAAAGCGCCTAATGGCCTTCTGTTTGAATAGAACTGATCTCTGTAGATGATTGAGGGGAATCTACAACTTCTTAACATCAATCACCCCACTCTTGAGAGCACTTGCTATTAAAGAGAGCTTTTCTTATATTGTAACAAAATCTATTTTCTTACTTTTATACACCCATCCTCTTTTTTAAGCTTAGGGTGACTAAAAAAAGTTCCCTCTTCTCCAAAATTTTAATGAAGTTATCAATCACCAGATTTCTTTTTTTACAAGTAACAAATTTTCTCTAGTCACCAAAAAGATCACTGCTATTATTTCTATTTACAGAAATCTCTACATTCTAATCACTATATAAAATTTCTGCTTCCTCTCTGTGCAAGACAGAAAAGCATCATTCTGCTATGCTAGGGTCTTTTCAGAAAGCAGGAAGTAGAAGTTTTGCTCAATATCCAAGGACTGACAAGTTCCATATACTATATAATTATGACTTTTTAAAAAGAGAAATAAGAAGTGCATTTTGCTTACCATGCTCATATGGAGAGAATGTCCCTGCATCAATGTTAATGTAGGGATCAATTTTAATTGAAGTTACATGTAAACCACATGACTTCAGTATTGTACCCACACTGCTGGCGATGATTCCTTTACCAATTCCTGATATAACACCACCAGTAACTAGAATGTACTTCATTTTACTTTTTGACCTGGGAAAGAAAAATTACAGATAAAAGTTATCTCAACAAATCGAAATTATCTAGGTTCAAATACCAGCTCTGCCACTTACTATGAAGTTGAGCTACGAGCCTCAGTTTCCCTGTCACAGGACTCTGGGAAGCTGTTATGTGCAATCATAACATTTCTTGGATCGCTGAATAAGGCTTTAGTCAAATATGAATTAAAAAGCAACTGCTAATCAAATAAAGTACCATTTGTTTAAAGCTTTGACAACAACCTTGAAAATCAACCAAATAAAAACAACCCAGCTCTAAGATGTGAACAGAACACTATGCCCCAAATGTTGGCTGACATCCCCCCAGACATAGGCAGAGGTCTCATTATTTTCCCTAATAGGGAAAAAAATTTCAGTCTTGGATGATTACCTCCATTCCCCCATGAAAATGTCTTTGGCTAAACTACACTGTGTCACCAAGAAAACACAGTTCCTCTTGGTTGTGAAAGGCAGAATAAAAGGAAAGAACTTCAACACTTAAAAGTGAGTTCAACCTAAAAATCTTTTCATCAAAGGTAACTCTCTTCAGTAATTTAATAGTAACTTAAACTTTGCCAGGAAGAGAAACTAACACAGTGTAGGAAAGAGACACCAGATAATAAACCAGTCTGAGGTACATAATGGGCAGAGGACTGAGAGAGAGCAGATTAAATCCAAGGAAGGTACAGTCGTGAGACAAAAGGATTGGACAGATGTAAGAGGAAAGAGGGTAAGTAAACAGGACAGGCCAGCTTCGGAGGTGCAGAAACATCATCCAGTCAGCAAAGCCAATCATGATCAACATGACAAACACCATCACCAGGTAAAGAAAATGTTGCTTTAGCAGTCAGGACTCAGTGTCCTCCTCCAGGAACACCCCATGTGAAGACAACTTACAATTTAAAAAAAAAAAGTCAAGAAAGGAACAAGGAAACTGGGGGTTCTGCCTGAAGCATTCCCCCTGCCCCTCTCTGCTCTGTTCTGCTCCGCTCCGCTCCACTCCTCCAGGAACAGGAATGAACATACTTGGCAAAGAGGTAAGAATGCTCAGAATGTCCCAGACAGAAGGAAGAGCCCCACTTGGTCCTGCTCTTTCCATCCTGTTGCATTTCCAAAAGCATGCTCCTTGACTTCTGCAAAATGCATACAAAATTCCCAAAGTGGGTCTAATGGGCAGATAAATCAAAGAAATGCTGGTTAAAGAGTCAATTGATTTCTTTAATGCAAAACCCCTGGCAGTCTTTAGTAAGTTAATGTGCACTATGATGTCCCCAAAGGGGCATACAAGTATGCATTTTCCCCAAACTTGTTTGACCCCAGCCCCTATTATTTGGGGGAAACAATGTTCTGTCACCTTATAGTTGAATGGTTCCTATTGACACAGGAATATCAGACTTAGCTACATTTTCGGTTAAGTCCTAACCAGGCATATCCCTGAGATTATACCCTGATCTAAATTTTGAATACTCCCAGAAATCCCTCAGCCACCGCAGTTGGTTACAGAGTAGATCTAATCTATTTACATTCGATTTGCTCCCATTTTAATACAGAAGATAACACCTGTCTTTAGGGGAAAATCTTGTGGTCTCCCACAGTGCTTGGAATAAATTTCAGTGTACTCACAGACAGATAGGACTCATTTACTCATATTTATGAATTGTGTTCATTTTAGGGACCACAACAATTCATCAGCTTTGGGGCCATTTCTCAAGTTGCTAAGTCCAGGAGTTAGACATTTACAAATAAATGAGTAATCCAGTGTTGGCTGAAAGCAGGACAACATGTGAAAGACAAGGGGAGGAAGAGGGGAACAGAAAGCTTTCAGCGGCAAGACCAGGGTAAAGTACCCCGGCTCATTTACAGAGGGTGAGAGAAGTTCAGCAGGAGACCCAGTCTGCTCCTGCCTGGCTGCACTGGGGCCTTGAGGGATTGCAGGACCTTGAGCACGGAAACAGGAACAGAGGAAACTAAAAGGTGAAGACTATCTACGGAAAGCAGAGAGCCAAGAAGAGAGATGGGGGGCGGGGAGGGAAGGAGGGAAGGCTGTCAGTGGGAAATAATAAGCTGGAAATGAAGACGAGGGGGCAAATCGGCAAATCGTGTGGACACTTGAATGTCCAATGTGAACTTTATTCTGCAGGCGGTGGAGACATCGGGAGGTTTTCAAGCACAGAAGCGACATAAATCAGGATGCATCAAAGGAATTCAAGAGATGGGAAAAGCTTCCCCTTTGTTTGTGAACTATTGTGAGACCCAGTTCCAGCTCCACCACTTTCGTGCGGAGAACTGTCACGTCACTTGGCTGCCTGAAGCCGGAGTCCTCGCAGCTGTAAAATGGGGGTGAGAACCTCGGCATCGCCTGGGTCACCCGGCTGCTCAGTATTCAGAACGACGAATGTGGACGGACGTGCCCACGCAAACGTAGTCAACTTCTTTAAAAGGCAGCATCCTTACTCCCAGTCAGCGCCCAGGAAGGGAGGGGACCGGCTGCGGGGCCCAAGGGTCGGCAGCCGCGGGAATCGGAAGCTCCGAGGCCCCTTCCGCCCACCGGAGTCGGGGCGCGCCAGGCCGCCGTGACCCATCCCCCACCGTGGCGGGCACGTCTCGGACCTTGAACCCCCTCCCAGCGAGGCTAGGAATGTGGCGTGAGACCGGAGGCCCGAGGGCCGCGGCAGTCCCCAAGGAGCGGCGGCCGCTGGGGCTGCTCCCGGGAGGCTAGACAGAGGGGGCTCTGGCGCCTCCATGACCCTCTCCGTCCCACGAGCCATCCCCAGCCACCAGGCCAGCAGAGCCGGACCGCACAGACGTGGGGGCGGCCGCGGCCTTCCCCGCCGCCCCACGTCCCCTTGGGCCCCCCTCTGCCCAGCAGAGACCCGCCACGCGGCCCCGCGCGCGGGAGCCGGCTCCTCGCGGGCCTGCTCGCCCGCCCCGCTCCCGTTAGGCACGCAGCCCATTGGGTAGACCCACGAGCTCCTCACCGCCCATTGGCGCGAGAGGTGTCTGTCACCCGGCGGCGGGGCTGTCCCGCGCCGGGCTGAGCGCGCGCTGCCGGTTCCTGCACCGGGAACAGCTGTCCTGGGGCCCCTGGAGTCAGCCTACCTGAGCCCGACTTCAAATCCCGCCGTCCGCGCAAGAGCCGCTGGCAGACGCACGCGCTGAGCCCCTGGCCGCCAGTGAACCGGCCCGGCCGCATGCGCCCGGCAGTCTTTCTCGGAGGCGGGCTCTAGGCTGTGCGCACGCAGAGGTGGGGGCGGGGCTTGGCGCGGGCCCGCCCCGGGGCGGGGCCTGGGTGCTCGGGCGCCCGACCCCGGCTGCGAGTGCGCAGGCGCGAGGCGACTGCCCGCCCCACCCGCTCAGGGGGCGCTCGGCACGTGTAGCGGTGAGAGATTGGGCAGGTGCGGCGTTTCTGTTTCGCAGATTTTGTCACAGCCGCTAGGCTAAGCTTTCTCACTTGGAGAGGCGGGGCTCCTCCCCCTTTTGGGCTCACACCTAGCAGATCCATCAACTGGCTTCAGCCCCTGACCCTTACAACCTGTGGGGAGGCCGGACCCCACTACTCCTTGTCACTGAACCGACGGACCTTGTGAGCACGGCGTTCAGGACGAAGTGTTGCGACCTCAACCCATCTCCTGCGGCACCCGAGCGACCCAGACAGTGTCACCTGACCCCTAAAAGGGAAGGCCAGGATGGTGACTTGTCGCAAACTACTTGCTTATCTAGCTCCCTTCGCTTAGTTGTCCTGAGGCGACTGCTGTAGCTGGGCAGAGGTCCGGAGACCTGCAGTGTCCTGCAGCTCACATTCATTGAGCACCCCCGCCATGGGCCACGCTGCCTGGGCTCCCAAGGACCCTGATCTGGGTCTACCAAGTAGTGGGCAAAACTGACTGGCTAGTTAGGTTTCATCAAGATTTGCCCAGGAAAAACTGACCAGATCGCATGCCTGTTCACCAACTGGGGGGATGGGGGGTTTTCCCTGCATTGGGAATTGGGAATTCAGGCAGGGAAGTCTCCCCTGAGAAAGTGTCTATAAACTAAGACCTAAAGTTAACTGGCAGAGAAAGAAAAGAGAGGAATGAGGCAGAAGGGAAAGCCCACAAAGACCCTGAAGCTAAGGAGAGTAGGACGCTGCTGAGTCCCAAGCCCATGTCCCTGAGTGAGAGCCAGAAAAGGGATGCTGAGGTGATCTCAGGTGAATCCATGCTTTGCAGAGCGTTATGGGATATCCTTTCTCCTCAGGAAAGAAACTTTTTTGAGGATTTTTTTTTTCCTCTTAAATGGTAAATTAAATTTACCTCTTGAATGGTAAATTACAGTAGCTCCTCAAATAAGGTGGTTTTTTTCAGTGTTCATGCCTTGTAACATCTGAGGGAAGAAATCCTGAATGAAAGACATTATTTGAGGCCCTGGTTTTTTGTTAGACATTTTGCTTAAAGTTGTAATTTCTTGAGAACCTGTGGGAAACATTAGGCTGAGCGCTTACTGGTTAATTTTTTTTCCAACCAACTGCACAAGGACATCTGATAAGTCAGTCACTCAGCTCCTTACCCCAGTGTTCGTTTCCTCACGAGGTGAGGTCTTGTATCTCTTCACTGAAGGATTTAAAGGAAAAGTGAAGCATGATTAGGTGTGTCTTTAAGGAAAATCACTCAAATAGAATTCAAAAGAAAGTTAGGGGGCTGCTGCAGTATCTTCCAGAAAGAGGGCTTCTGTCTTCTGGCAAATTCTGATCAGCCCTGCTGCTCTTCAACGCTTACAGGCCGCACTTGCTCCAGGCCTAAAACATGCTTGGCATGTGTTTGGAGAGACTTAAGGAGCAGTTGGTGTTTATCTAAGTGCCTGGGACAGGTCGGACCTTGAGAATGTACTTGCTGAATAATGAAATGCTGTGGGAGATAGCAAGAGGAGGCAGTTTCTCAGTCACTCTTCTGCATGACCACATTACACTTTCCATTCTCAAAGCCCTGCCATCTCCTCCCCCAGATTCTCAGCTTGTGGTCTTTCTATTTCTCTGGGAAAACAGAACCACCAGAATTTGGATGCACTCCATCACCGTAGCCATCAGCCTACGTTTATCTGTGCACACAAGCTGCCTTCTGTCCTGTGCTGTGGACGCACTGTGCACACTCTCGGAGGTCACCCTCTGTTCCTCCCTTCAAGGGCCATATCCTCCCATCAATCTCAGACTGCCATTCAGTTCTCCCCTCAGCATATATCAATTTCTCCCTCTGTAAGATCATTTGCCCTTGCATGGATGTAATTTCTCCCATCATAAAGCTTCTCGCCCTTGTCTCTGCATAATTCTCTGTGCCCCTTTCTCTGTGCCCCTTTGAAAAACAACTAGAATGTGTTATTTGCATGGCCTGCATCCAGTGTCTTCCTTCTTGAATTCATTCTGAATGGGCTGTGGATCAGGTGATTCTACTGAAACTACTCTTGTTGAAAGATGAAACGCTCTTGTCTCCGGACTTCTGCTGGGTACACTGGCCCAGACTGGAATCATCAGGTCTGATCACAAGTGCTAGGTAGGGACAGCAGTGTGACTCTACAGTGGGCCTGGATAATGCTGTTTCATTCAGCATCCTCCCATTATAACAATGGGCTAAAAGAATCTTCCAACCAGGGCCAGTGTCTTTATGGGTTTCCCTCAACCTCCTGGAGTCTTTGGTGTGTCTCCATGGTTCCAGCAGGAGTGAGTGTGTGGGGGATGGGGGAGAGGTGCATGTGTCTAGGGGGGCCACATGTGTGCCCCCTGTGATGGAAGGGTACCTGCCCAGAGTTGGCTCCTGTCTTGCCCCCCAGAAATGCCAGAACAGGCCTCGCCACCTGACACCAGAACTGTAATAATTGGGTATAAAGTGAATGAACAAACACAAATTGTCATTTAACATTAGAAGTGTTTGGGGTCTTTAGAAGTTTGACGACATCCTGTGATCAGGACTATATCAGAACAGGCTGATATACATCATGTTTATATCAACCTGTGGTAAATTGATTTGTTTATACCTTGCTTCATGTAAAGTTGCCATTTCCAGGGACCTATTGGCAACACTCAGTGAGGACTTACAGTATGTGCACTTCCTGTAAATCCTCACTGAATGTGTATTTATGGGGTTGTGGGGGGTGGGGGGCGTTGCTAGGGCTGTTCTTCCCCTACCTTGGACTAAGCTGCCCCCAGATCCTGCCCCCAGGTGGACAGCTTCCCTGGCAGCTTTTCTCAAAGCTCTCCCTCCCTTCAGCGTATTCTTTACTTGGCCTTCTAGGAAGCCAGGTCTTCTCAGTTTTCCTTGTATTTCAAGGCCTCTCCCTCCGTAGCTCTTTTCCCAGGTCCTAAACTTTTCCTGACATGTAAACACTGTTAGGCCCCAGGGCACAACCCTAAAGTCTCCATCTACAGGCATCCTCTAGATGATCTCATCCAGACCTTAAGTACCAGTCTTCTAATACTACCCATATTCTGACCACTCCCAATTTTATATTTCCAACCTGGACTTCACTCTGCATCTCCTGAGTGCAAGGCCATTCTAAGCACAGGGCCTACGTGTCAACCCTGTACTATGGTGCAAAAGGCCAGGGACCTGGTCCTCAGGTAGGACATCTCTGCCCAGCTACTGCCCAGCACTCTAGTGCTGGGGGGTGAGGGTTCAAGCTGGGACCAGACTCAGTCAAACCAAGGCACATATGCTCTCTCTAAAGGACCGGAGCGCAAGTATTTTAGGGAATGTGATTTATACAGTCCTGGCCACAATCAGTCAACTCTGCCTTCAAAGCTCAGGTAATCCATCAATGAAATAAGCATGGTTGTGTCCCAGGAAAACTCCTTATTTACAGAAATACAGATTTGTCAAAGTTTGCCAACCCTGAGCCAACCATAACTCTTGTCCAGCTTCCACCCTGCCCCATCCTGCATCCTTTGTTTCCTGACAGATTCAGTTGAGAACATTTCTCAGTCATTCACCAACCCATAAACCCTGCTCAGGTTGTTCTTAGGGAACCCAACCCAAGCCTCCTCCACGTCCCAGGGCTCACCCTGAGTTGTGGCTCCAGGACTGCCAGAGTGGCCCTTGACTTGTCTGTCTCCTCCATACCAGATTGTCATCTCTTTGAGCCTTTCTGTGTCTCAGCTCCCTTATCAGGTACGTCTGGTTCACCTTTTAATAACCAGGATCAGACACATGCAGTTCCCACCACTAATCTGTGGCACAGATGTCATCATTCTGACTGTCTTACAGAGCATGAAGCCAAGACTAAGAAATATAGACATGCTCCTGAGAGCATAAACGAAGGTTCACTTGGAGGCCTCTTTCTGTCCTTCCACCTCCTTTTAGCCACCACCAGATCTTGCTGTTTTCTCACCCAGGTTTCTTTGAGTTACTTGGGCACTTTCACAGCCATAACCCAGCATGCTATTCGGGCTCTCAAAATGATCTGGGTGAGAAACTGCAACTGTTGACTTAAAAGTGTTGTATTTATATTTATAGATAGCTTTATACATTTACAAACAAAATTGTACTTGTGTTTGGTCTCAGATTTAGTCTAAAATTCCACTTTGTTTTTAATAAATATGTAAATGTTACAAAATACAAAAGGTAAAAAGGCTTTTTATTAAAAAAAGTCTTCCCTTCCATACTTATTCCCTACCCAGCTAATTTTCCTCCCAGAGGCAATCAGTATCACCAGTTTCTTGCTTCTTGTTGAAGAGATTCTCTCTCTCTACATATATAGATATATACATATGTACATATATATAGATATATATGTATTTATACATATATCTGTATATCTGTACATATGTATTTATGCATATATCTGTTAATATGAATATGGTATATTTATATTTATGTTCTGCATTTGAGCTAGTTTTCTTTAATTATACTAGTGAATAAATTAGTAATACCCTTGCTTTTTCATAAAAGGTTTTAAGGCTGTGTGTGTGTGTGTGTGTGTGTGTGTGTGTGTGAAATAAATAAAAAATGAGGCAAAGGGAAAACAGGAGTAGAAACCTTTTCCCCTCAATGACATTTCCTTGCCTTCAAGCTAAAGTCAAAACCACACTTGATTTATGAGACTCTCTGCACATGCTGACCTGGGTTTACCTCTGCGGTCACATGACCCTCCTCCTCACTCTGGCCACACTGAACTCTTTCAGCCCCTACACTTGCCGTTTGTTCTCTTTCCCACAGCTGGAGCTTTGCTTAGCTGGATCTGGAGTATCCCCTCCCCTTTTGTCTCTCTAAGGTCACATTTTAGCTTGAGCTTCATTTCCCCAGAGTACCTTTACTGGACATCTCTCCTCCCCCCCAAGTTGGGGGTAGCAGTTCTCCCTATCCTCCTACAGCAGCCTGAACTCTTCCAAGCATGGCGCTTACAAATGGTATTTTAATTGTTCATTTTCTTCTCCAGGTCTCCTATCTGTTCATAAGCTCTATGAGACCTGGGACCTCTTTATTTCATGTGCTGTTCTATGCCCTGCGTCTGGTTGACCCCAGCACATCATAGGCATTTGGTAAATATTTGATCTACCAATAAATGAATACAGAAATTAAATTCTATCCCCAATTCTTTATCTTTTCTAGAGGTCATGCCCAGCAGCCAAGGTGAAGAGGGTCAACATGATTAATCGGAGAACCATACACAGTGGCTCAGGAGAAATATCACTCCCTCCAGTAGCCCTAGGTCTCGTTAGTGGCACCTATAATCATCACCCACAACTACTTTTTTAAATAGTGTTCATTAGAACTATAATCACTCATGGAGTCATTGGACTGCAGACTGCATGTCATTTATGATATTCAGTACATGTTAACTGAGTGAATTCAAAGGATTATTCATGCTAATGAGATCAGAAACCAACTTCTGCAAACCTTCATTAAGTGGACACAGGATATGTAAGGAAAGGACGGGTGGTCCCTATAATATCCACACAGGAGAGGATCACAGGACTGTGCCTTATAATGATCCTCAGTTCAGGCAAAGTGGACCTGAAGAAGCAATAGGGTGCCAATAGTGTGCAACGTGTCAGGGGAGGTGGAGGGAAGCCAGCTGAAGACCTGGTTTATTCAGAATGAAATGATAAAGCATCTTCTGCTGTTCCTTTATAAAGATTATTCTCAAACCTGAATGCTGGGTAGTTTTTGAGCAATAGTGGATTCAATACTATACTTTTGAGAGAGACTTGGAATGAAGCTATTCTGAACTTCAAAGATTTTCAACAACCAGTTAAGCTTGGGAGTAAATTTTATACCCACTTCAGAATTAATTGATGTTCTCCACAGAGAACATGATGAAATGTCAGAATAATCTGATAGAGACGTCTGTCTCCTATAGGATATATAATAATGTACATTACTATTATATATGATCATATGCTATAATCATATACTAGTATCTCAATAACACATTTATGGGGGAAAATGTTAAAAAAAGTTATAAAAACATGTTATTGTGCAAGCATAATACTAAATTCTTAGTTGATAAATATGCCATAGCTAGCATCATCACTATCCCAGATTTGGGGATGACAGTTCTGACTTCTTGGAATTGTACTTTTTTAAAAACAGGCATTTGTTGCATGTGTAGCTAAATGTCATTTGCTACTAAACTGCTATAAGCTCCTAATGCAAACAAATGGGTAGAAGAGAAAACAAATGCATTTCAGATCATAAGCTTTGACTTTGGGTCCAGAAAATGTGGCCATTTCCAGTTTTCCCTGCTGCCCGAGTTCCCCCCCAGCCTCTTAGACTAGTCAGTGAGGATCACTCCTCTGCTCTCAAGAGTCCCCTTCCCCCTATCTTCCCCACACCCCCAGTGTTCCTTGGCCCAACCTTTACCAACTGCGCTGGGGGGATCTGGACTGACTTCTTTCTAGACAAACTGAAACAACAGCTCCAAGAACTGCAAGGAGCCACCCCCCCAGACTTCCCTGTGTTCTGCAGACTTCAAACACACAATCCAAGCTGGGCACGGTGGCTCATGCCTGTAAGCTTCAGCCTATGAAGTGGCAGGGGCTAAGGGTCGCGGTTTGAGTCCCCCCCTGGGGCCCATAGCGAGACCTAGTTCCAAAAAAATAGCTGGGCGTGGTGGCGAATGCCTGTAATCCCAGCTACCTGGGAAGCTGAGGCTGGGGATTGCTTGAGTCTGTGGTACCCCGGGCAACGAGAGCCTGCGGTTCCACGGGCAAAAATAGCGAGACCTAGTCTCAAAAAAACAAACAAAAAAAAAAAACACACACACAATCCACTGGAAAACTATCAAGCAAAAAGAACTCCATGACAAGAGCCCACCACTTGCTGCCAACCACACCATGGTGTAGCCTAGAGCCTGACACAGAGCAGGCCACCGATAAATACTTGATGAGCTGAATTAAGACTTTGACTTGACCTGTGACTTCTAACTACCTCGTGGTCTGTTTCTTTCCCACCAATCTGTCCAACACAAATGAGTGTTCTTGTCAAACAAACAAACAAACAAACAAACAAACAAACAAACAAACAAACAAAAAACCTAATTGTATTTCAGTTGGTGGGAAGAAGCCATGAGAGCAATCCTTCCATCAACCCAGCTGAGCGATCCAAGGGTCTCAAATGTTTCCAGGCAGTATTTCCCCAGGGTGACTTGTGGCCTGAGGATCAGTGAGGGGTCAGCGCGTCAATATTCTCAGGCTCCCACTGGACACCTGGCATGCTGCCAGCCACCAGAGTTGTGTAACTTCAGGCAGGGGGTGGCTGGTCAGGAGACTGAGAGATTTAGAAAGGTTTACATCCAGGAAGCTCTCAGCGGAGCCACCGTATGTGCATAGAACTCAATAGTGGTAATTCCAAATTCCAGGGCCAGGTTCCAGACATCTACATCTGAGATCTCTTGAGAAGATCTTTCTGTCTCCAAGAACTCATGCCATTAGTGCCAGGTTCCCTCAGAAGTCACCTTTTAAACCTGGAGGAATATAGGACTGCTCACCTAGGATGGCGCACAACTCACAAGTCCACTTAATTAGCACTTCAATTCCTGCTGCACGTGATGAGCTTTTTAAGTGACTCAACCTTTTCAAACACCTGCATTCAATATATATTTAATCTGAGCTCAGGGACTATGGGAAAAACACCCATCTGTGCGTGGGTTTAAATAAATGCAAGATTGATGAGTATGATATGGTAGAGGTGCTATTTTTCTGGAGGAAGAAGCTAAGGGCTTAGTTTGTTTTTAAAATTTACTTACCTTTTGTAAACTTATACAGACCAAAAAAATGTAAAAATCAGCAAGTATGCAATGTTGCGGGGAGAAGATCAGGGTGAAGGTGGAGGTGGAGGGGGTGAAAGAGTACACCAGAGACAGAGTGGAAAGCAGAAAAGGGGAAGCTACTAGAATACACTGCTAAGCAGAGCAGCCAGCGAGAAGGGAGAGGTCTGAGCATGAAGAACAGTTCAGGTGCCCTTTCAATAGTCTGTTTGGAGGGTTTTTCAGGACTGGGAGGCAGTGTGGGCTGGTTAGTGCTGGGATGTTGGTCTTGGCTGTTGACCTTTGACACAGAAGATGTCCTGACTCTGCTTCCTCATTCACGGTCAAAGTGATCAGTCTAATGGCCTGTTTCCCATAGCAACTGTATCCTTCCCTGCATTTAGGTCTCTCACACCTTCGAGCTGAGGAAGTTGGGGGCTTAGATTTTAACTTTATTAAATGACACCATGACATACAATTTGATGAGAACAAAAAAACAGAATAGTATGTGTACCTAGTAGCCCCCCTCATTCCTCTCCTACCTAGCACACCCCTGGGGAGCATAACCACTACCCTGGCTTCTAATACTGTTACCACACTGGGCAGCAGCTGGCAGCAGCTGTGGTGGTCTCACTGAAATAGTCCCATCAGTCATTGAGTGACAAATAGTCCAATCAGATTCCAGGGTGGGGTACCTTGAGATTTAAGGCAAGGTCAGATGGAACTAAAAAAGGAGGATGGGCTCATCTCTAAAGCATGCACTGCAGTCTCTGAGAAGAGAACCGTTCCAGCCCCAACGGAGAAGAAAAGGCCTCATTTCCTGGCCTCTGAAGGAAAGAAGGGGGACCAGCAGCCACACTTAGCAGCTAACTGCAGAGGAAGAGAAGTAGAGACCTTTGCAGAGATAGGACAGGAGCACCAAAGATCCTGGACCTGGTGCTCTAAGCTGGTGGTGCACTCCAAGTGACCACTCCTGAGTATCGCTGCTGTCCAGTGCTCCTGGTGACAGGTTACCGGCACTCGTTTGTCTGGTGGACACTAACTGGGTAAGGTAGCTGGTCCTTGTGGCTGCATTAAGTTCTTTGTTTCCCTTGTAAAGTAAACCTCATGGTTGTTGGAACCTGAGGTCTCTTGCAATTGTGCGCATGAGTAGAAGAACCAACAGACAGCGAGTGACGTGACCTGTACCAGGCACCATCCCTTGATTTGACTATTGCCCTTGTATTTGTCTCCTTGCTTGATTTTGATGTCCTGTGCACCTGGTTTCAATAGCCTAGATAATTTCTTCTCAGGGCTCCTTTCAAAGCTAATTTGGGGATTACATGGTCATCAATGAAAGCTTCACTATTCAAGAATCTTAAGATTCACATTTTATTTGGCTCCTTTAAATTATACCTGTCTGCTCTCTTCCTCTTCTATGCCAGATCCTCTTCCTTTTTAGGTAAACAAATCATCTTCCTTTGATCCTCATTATTCGAACAAAGCAAAGAGTTGGCAGAATAGTTATCTACTTCATTCATCCATGTATAAAGCTTTTATTAGCATCCCCCATGTGGCAGGTACTGTCCCAGGTACCAAGGTTACAGAGGCAATTATAATAGTGAGGTTAATATTGAAGAAAAGCAATGGGGTGCTTTGGAACCCCCAGGAGGGGGGACCTCACCTGGGCAGGGGGCCAAAATAAGCTTCCATGAGCAGTCTTTCACTATAGTTGAAAGGAGCTTGTTTAAAATCGAAAAAAGGAAAAGACACTTTCTTGAGTGACTAAGTGCAGGAGAAACTAGGCTTCTAACTTTCTTTATCTAGTAAAATCACGCAGAAAAGGATTTAGTTCTCCCGAATGATGTGTACAAACATGGTCAACCAGCAGGCACACCTAGCTTTAGTGCAGGAGGCTGTAATTGGGCACCAACTGTACCCACAGACTGACCTTGGAGGCCCAGTCTCTAGGCCTCCAGAGGCCATCTGGATACAGTGGGGTCCAAGGCCTTGAATGTTCAAAACAAAATGCTTTTACCAGGCAGAATGTTCCTAGGGCTCAGAGATTGTCTCCCAGGAATTGGTCAAGGGCTAATCTTAAAAGACTTTTGAAACTGTATAGTTTAGCACCCCAGGCCTGCTGAGTTAACCCACAGATACATGTTTTTATTGTTACAGCAGTGGTCCTGGAGAAAATGACCAAAACAGAGTGGTGGAGAGGAGGCTTTAGTCACACTAGGATGGCTCCCTAAAGGCTGAGTCCCAGTTATCAGCAGAGTGAGGGATGTATAGGTTTTACGTATGCAGAGGCCAAGCAGCTGGCATTCCCTGATATGCAGAACCTGGTTGATGTGCAGAAACCAAGTACCTGCCAGTCCCTGATATGCAGAGGAAGATGAGGTGGGTTATGGTCAGGTCTTCTTGACTCTACACCTGGCAGTAAAGTAGGGCTGGGCATTGGAGCTGGAAACATTCCTCATTCTGGGCTGCTGGCAATTTTCCATTTGATCAGTTGTATTCAGAGACCCAAAATTGTACTCAGAGACTCAATTAAATCATATCTGAATCTAAGCCCTCCCTCCTTCCCCAGCTGGAAGGTCTGAGAGGCCTGAATAGATAAAGGACATGATAAGGTTGCCATGGGAGCCAGGACCTAAGATTGATCACTTCCACTCTGAGTAAGGAAACAAGGCCAGAACACATTCTTTGTCAAAGGTCAACACCCAAGACCAGCATCCCAGCACTAACCAACCCCCACAGCCTCCCCGGTCTTGAAAAGTCCTCCCGATGAAATCGGGTAACAAAACCAACAAAGTAGGGTAATTAATTAAACTTATATATAGGAGTGGCTGGTCCTTTAAATCCAGCCACTCATCCTAGTAGCAAGACCATGCTATCTTCAAAGGAGGCAAAAACAGATTTATTCACTAAAGGAGAAAATAGGCAAAAGTCACTGAGGGTACAAGGAACCCCTCTGGTAATCTTACCACATAGTTCAGTTTCTAGTCCAAAAACCCACATATGAGCCAGGCATGGTGGCTCGTGCCTGTAAGCTTTAGCCTATGAAGCAGCCAGGGCTAGGGATCGCGGTTCGAGTCCTGCCTGGGGCCCATAGAGAGACCTAGTTCCAAAAAAAAAAAAAAAAAAATAGCTGGGCGTGGTGGTGCGCACCTGTAATCCCAGCTACCTGGGAAGCTGAGGCTGGGGATTGCTTGAGTCCACGGGCAAAAATAGTGAGACCTACTCAATAAAAACAAACAAACAAACAAACAAACCCACATATGGGTCCTTCAGCCATGTGCAACCACGAAATGGTGGCTGCCCCACCTTCAAGTCAAATGAAGAAACAAAGATGGTATCATCAATCCTCCTCCAAAGGCACAGCTCCAGCATTCTTTCTGCTGCAACTCTGAAGCGGCCTGAAACCAGCAAGACTCGATACAACAGCAACAACCACTTCGGAAGTCTCAGGTGGAAACAACAACACAGCAAATTCTTTTCAGGTCTCCAGACAATTCCCAAACTTTGCAATTTCTAAGTTAAAGCAAGTTTCCAAGTACTGAGTTTCCAAGTCAGCTTACACAGGTCACAAGTTTCTCCAACATGCTTTTCTGGGATCCTCACCAACCCGGTCCAGGCATGGCAGCCCACAGTGTGGCTTCCTTCCCTGCCCTGCTACTCCACATGGCAACAGCAGCTCCAAAACCTTCAGCCTCCTCCAGCTGCTCTGCCACTCTCCCTTCTCCAGCTTTCTGTCCTGCTCTCTAGCGGTGCTTCTTCCTAAAAGAAGCCTCTCTGTCTGTCCCTCTTGCAAGAAATCTCAGCTTCCCTTTGCCAAGTCTCTGCCCACCAAAGCATAATGCCTGCCACTCTAATGCAGCATTACCAAGCTGGGGCCATGACCCCTAAATTTCACCACATCATCCCTATCACAAACAGGTTATGAAAGGGAGCCTGAACCATTCTTGCTAAGATCTCTCTCTTCTTACCAGCTGCTCCACTTAGCAGTATATTTCTCCACTCTGTCTCTGGTGAATTCTTCTGCCCCCCCCCCCCCCCC
>PVHY01014236.1:0-39026 GCA_004024945.1 Uropsilus gracilis
ACTCCAGGGGCTGGGAGTCGTGTTTCCAACGCTATCAGAACTCTAAGGTTCAGAAGCAGCACCATAGGACAGACACCAGAATGGAGCAGACAGCCAGCATGAATGATGGCACAGAATCCAAGGACCACGTAGGTCTGGAGAAAAGGAGACCAGCTCCTCCACCACAGGAAGCGCCACAGTCAAGGAGCCTGGAGAACTGCGCCACATACCTGCCTGCAAAAGGTTCCTGACAAGCCCAGCCTGGCTACCCGATACGTGCAGCCTGGCCTACTGCAGCCCAGTCAGGAGCGCAGGTTCTCACTCAGGAAAAAGACATTGCTCCAAAAGAGAGAAAGACGAGGCCGGTGGGCCAAGCATTGACTGACAACTTGCAGCGAGAAAGGAGTTGGAGTGACCAGAGTGGGGAAGGGCTTGGGGAAAGGGGAATGGGAATGGGATAGTAGCATTGGGGTGCATTGTTGATGGGAGGGCCATACCCAACTATACAAATATCACCAGTGTTGTATGAAAATAAGAAAATTCTAAAATAAAGTAAATTTTTCTGGAAAAAAACCTGAAAGCCATGGGCTGAATCTATTCTATTTGCTAGGTGGAAGAAATCCAGGAAAATGAGAAGAGATTTGGGGGGGAAGGCAGGCCCTGCTGTACTAGCCGTCTGCTCTCATAGCTGACAAGGACTGAAAGGAAACAGAGCTGTTTGAGAGAAGCTACCCAGGGGTACTTTGGGTGGTGCAAGCACTCGCATAGGAGGATAAACAGCTAGAAAAAGCCTGTGGAAACTATGAGCTAATACTGAAAAATGGAAAAGTAAAAACATTCACTTGCTGCTATTATACAGGGCTCAACATGCATTATTTCATTTAATCACCACATACAAATCACAAGACAAAGAGTCTATTCCTTCTATTTACAGACAGGAAACCAAGAACTTTGAAGAAGCTAAGCAACTGCCCAAGTTCACACATAAAATCCAGTGTGGCACAAAGAATCAGGAACAGACTCCCCAAATCAAATCTTGGTTCTGTCACTATTAACAGCTGCATAGCCTCAGGCAGGTCACATTCCTTATTGTGACTCCGTTCTATCATCTTTGAAACCGAAATACTAGCATCTTTGTACTAGGTCTATTATGAGCATTAAGTACACAAATGTAAAATACTTAGAATTGTGTTAGCTACTACTATTATTATTACAGTATTACAACTCCAGCTCAGAACTAGTTATCAGTGCAAATGAAAAGGGGTGTTTTCATAAAAGTTGGAGGGAAATTCCCAGGGTTTAATATGGGACTTACTGAAGTAAGTAAGAAACAAAGTTTGTATCTCCCACTATTTCCTCTGTATGTCACCTTCATATATACTACTTGGCAAATGTACACCATTTTAAGGAGGAATTAAAGTTGACTTAAAAAAAAAAAAAAGATAGAGTACAATGATATATATATTAGGCAATCAATTAAAAAACAAAATAAAAAAATTTTTAAAAATAAATAATGCAGCAGCCTTAAATTCAAGATTCTAATCAAAATCTTAATGAAAGAGTCCTCAGTGAAATGTGGCTCTGACTATTAACAGCATGATGGCACAGTACCCAAACTGAATGACAGCGTTCCTCAAAAGGATAATCCAGAAGTGTTCCATTTTAAAGACCAACAAATGTAAAAGGCTTTGTGAGGCTGCTCAAGATCTACCCTGAAGAGTTTGTCTCGGTAACTAGATCAAGGACTAGATCAGAAAGACGAAACTAGGTCTGAAAATAAAACTCGAGTTAGCAGTTCAAAAATAAGAGTGGCCTGTTCGAATTTAAAAATACGAGGCTTGCTTTTCTTCTATATTTGGTTGCCTTAAAAGATACTTTTTTATACATGCACCAAATCATATATCAAAGCAAAGGATGGTGATCTTTTTTTTAATGAAGGAAAGTAAAGGTCTAGTAATAAAAAAGAGGTAAGACACTCATAGATTTGATCTGGAAAAATGTTGGTGTTAGTTTTTATAAATCCAACTCTCTCCTATAAGGTCATGTATCATGGGAAATGCTATGACTGTTTTCTAGATCAGTAATAGGGATTTGTTAATGACATCCCCACTCTAACACACCGACCTTGGAACTCCTGGATGCCAGCTAACTTCGGCGCGTCGAGGAGCCAGTCAGTGAGAGTCTGGTTCCGGAAAGCTATGCTGCGGAACTGCTTCCCACCATTCACGTTCCAGGTCCCCACACACACTCGGATCTTCTTGGGCTTCGAGTACTTGTAGAAATTCTCACACATGCTCTTGAGAACTTTAGAGGATGCTAATCAAGACCAAAACACAGAAGAATTTTAGCATTAAGCCACTTGATGTTCATAACTGAGAAAAAGCTCTGCAAGAACAATTATCATTGTGCAGAACAAGCATCACGGACATGCAGACACAGCAACCAGCCTCGAGAACCCGGCATGATGCAATCAGCCCCTTAACAGCTGTTTTAAGAATGACCCCACTAGCAGCAATAGTCAAAGTAAAAAGAACTACTAGAAAATCATTGCAGCTACATAAATCATGCAGAACAAACAGTTCTCTGTCGAAGAAGTAGGCCCTTATCTTAAAATATACAAAATTAGAAACTACACTTTTAGGACTACATATATGACTTTCTCTTGGAGGCTGATAAAAACATAATTCTCATTTTTCCCTAAAAGCAAAATAAGAACACTTAAGATTCTAGTTGCTGACAGGTGGTGTGATGAATAATGGCTCCCTGACAAAGGGAAATTATGCACAATAATGGACGCCAGAGATTGAAATCATTACTGAACGCTTGCCATCTTGCTCCAAGCAGAGGCCAAAGTGCGTAGTAAAGGTCTACAAGGCCCTCAGTAATCTTCCCTTGCCTTTCTGTCCTCATCTGCTGCCTGCTACCCCGTCCATGCCTGCTCAGCTGAAAGTGCAGCTTCCCTGCACTTTCAAAAGGATGCCAGGGCTATTCCAGCACAGGCCTCTGCACTGGTGGTTCCATGCGGTGCAATGTTCCTTCCCTGCTTCTTCAGGTCTTTGCTTTTCCAGATCACCTGAATTTTATCTAATTTTAAGAAATTAAATTTAAATTTATTTTAAATTTAAAATTAATTTTAAGGAATTAAATACTTAAAATTTCATTCTGCCCCAAACACTTTATCGTCTCTAGTTGCTTTATTTCTCTCAACTGAATTTATCACCATTTTCAAGTTATGTATTTTGTTTGTTTATTCTGTCACTAGTTGTGTCCCCTCACAAGACTGGAACTCCAGGTGAGCAGAATTTTACCTACTGCACTAACTCCAGTGACTGGGAGAATGTCTGGGAACACAGCAAACGTTCACTAAGTAATGGAGGAATAGGACCTCAATCTAAAAACAGAATATGGACTTAACTGGTAAGAGGAAAAGGAAATCAGAGTTTATTGTCTTTGTTATTTTGTAATAATAAAGACTTTACCCAAAAATGAGTTTAAAGGGCAAAAAAATCTCAGCATTACCATGAAAACAGTTTTGAGTTGTGAATCCCTGAGAGAACTGTGACTTAGACAACAGGCTCTATTCCCAGAGACACGCTGAGTTCTAATCCTCTTGTAATTTAATTTACTCTATAGAGGCATCAGGTGGAAATGAAGCAGCTTATTTGCTCTGGTCTACAGGTATGGTTAATTAAAAGGAAAGAACTGCTCTCAATTACTGTGGTTTATCACTGGACTTTGTAACTGAAGCTAGCGCCATTGTTAAGACTATGACAGCAGTTCCTACCATCTCCCTTTACATCGACATGCAATTCTATGATTAAGCAGCTTAAAATATTCAGTGAAAAAATAATGAAGTATGGGAACAAAAACATGTTGTCATGTTCTATGAACAGGAAAGTTGGTCGTTAAATGGAATAAAAAGTTACAAGAATTCCTATTTTATTCTTAACTGACGGGCACCTTAAATAGTCTGTTCAAGTAGATGTCCATACATAAATATTTTATTTCAGAAAACTGACTTCATTAAATAACTCAAAATATACCCATATGCTTTCTTCCTCCACAACTCTTAAATGACAACCAATAGTTACCCACAACAATAACTAAGCGAACAAATGCTGAGTGATTTCCGGTCTTAGTGAAGGGGAGAAAATAAGTCTTTCTCAGCTAAACTTGTGGCAATGGCTTAGCTTCTGTTTTCTTGCTACAGCTTCATATTTAAAGTCAAGATCATAGACCTCATTCTGGGAATAAAGCCACTAGAGTTTTATGAACAGGAATGGCAAGACAAACAATGACCTTTAGGTACTACACACTTAACCCTGATAATTTACTAGCATCTTAATGCTTTTAAAAAGATTCCAGATTATGTTTTAGTTGAAGTCTTATCGTTATAGGAAATATTTCATCCACAATGAGAAAATAAAAATGCCTTTAAATATTATTGAGTACTCAGAAATATCACAGAATTCTCTGAAACTAATGCAAAGTAATCATTGTTTTTTACCCACTAATCTGTTAAGAGTAAGGCAAACTACAAAAATTTGTTCAATACATTTTATATAAATAAAATTAAAACTAGATTAACTACATTAATTGGAGTTAAGCATTTCGACAGGAAGACAAAGAGGACTTCATATTTTCTTTTAAATGAAATTGTTAGTTTTCTTAAAACTTGACATTTTTTCCTCAGATTAAAACAAGGAATCAATTATCCTGGGGGGGAAATAAAAAGATTTCCACTTATATGGCTTTATTTATTTACAATACCAGCTTCAGAAAAATAACAGAAAGTTGCTTTTATGTAGAGGTCGATTTTCTGTACTGTACCTGACTGTAATGTCTGCTCAGATACTATGGATGCGTCAAGAAGGAAACAAAGAATCATTAGTAAAACATCAAGTGACAGTTAAAACCTAAAGTGTTACAGCAAAACATTTTAAGATGGCCTCTCTCTCTCTTTAAGAAGCCAGTGTGATGACTTGTTTCTACCAATGACTGCAGGACACCAAAGATGAAAGACAAGTGACAATCTCTGAGGTAAACCCTCTACATCAGGAGAAGCCCCACAGCTACTCCTGTGAGTGACCGGGGGCTACAGGGTGGGGTGTTGGTGGTGTGTGTGTATGTGTGTGTGCACACTCATGTGCATAAACACACACGCACACATGTAAGAGCAAATATAAAACTCAAGAGACTGGAGGTGACTGAACATGTGAAAGATACGGGGATCTCGCAGTTGGTAAGTATTATCAGTTCAGTTTTGACAAAATATGCATCAACAATAAAATCACCATGCTATGCAACACTGTGCAAATTCCTACTGCCCTGGGGCATATGGGAAAAAGTAGGGCAAAACACTCAAAAATTTCTGCAGTGATTCACCAAACAGCAGCACAGTGAACACATGCTAAATGGTTAAGCAGCGCCTGAATGTTCCTTAAATATGGCACTTCACCTTGAAATGGCTTCACATAGAAATGTCTGTGACAGCTGCAGCTGCGAGTAACAGTGACTTGGGAATGATAAGAGAAAGGTTCTCTGACACAGGATGGAAAGTTTTAACATAAGGCAGCTGGGGGTGCCTGGGAGGACGGCTGGTGACTGGGGGGGGAGGGGGAAGAGATGTCCGGTGTGTGCATATGTGTACGTATGTGGTGTATGTACCCACCCAGTTTGGGTGGGGGCGCAGTTTTCTGCTAGAGTTACTGCTGGCAAAATCATGTGTGAACTAAACGAAGAACTGGTATTGTGAAACAAACTCTCATTCTCAGAACAAGTTATAACGGAACTGACTACAATTGCAGTGGGCATATTTTACATACAGTACAATGTGCAAACGGAAAGACTGATGATCAAGTTTGGGAGTTCTTAGGTGCCCTTCTTGTTCAATTGTTTATTTTTTAATTGCTGCTTAGGAATATCTCCATATCAAAGTGGGCATAAGTGGAAAGAGGTGACAGGATGCACATCAGTCAAGTCGGGACTGTTGGAGGTCAGGAAGGAAGCTGGAAGTGAAAAGCAGTGGCTCAGATCAGATCCTGTGTTTTCAGAGCTTTAGGAGGTCTCAGCTCCCAGCCTGGTGATAGATCCCCAAGAGGCTGACTGCCAGTAACTAACATCAGCACCACGTGGAATTCAGAAAGATTCCATGGGAAGCTTTTTGGCCAAGTAATTACCCAAGTATATTACTTGATGAGGAACAATTTCTCTTATGTAAACAGAGAAAACTGCAAGGTTTGGTTTGGGGATAACAAGAAATTAAAATATTCAGGGTGGTGGAAAGTCAAAATAGAAAAAATAGGATTAAGGGAATCTAATTAATGACTCGAGTTTTCCCATCATGCACAGTACTACTTATATATGCTTAACCAACATAAGATTGAATTGTTTTAATTTTAATAAAAGACACGATTATAGACAAAAAGGTACCATGAAAGCCATGTACTTATATCAAACGTTAAAGTTTAGAATAGTTAAAATTTATCAATTAATTATTAATATAATCATTTGGTGCTTATTCAAACAATAAAAACTAAAAAGTAAGATCACATTATAGATACTTTGGTGGCAGCAATTAGCAAAAATAGCCAATGTAGACTGCTTTTTCAACAAAGCATTTTGTTTACTATACAAGTGGGTTGAAAGCTCTATTAAAGTACTAGCTGAATATTCTATGAAACCCTGCTTTGCATGATTAGTAGTACTTAAACCACTAACCTCCTCAATAATTAGCTAAACAGAATGGATGTATGGACCTCTGTTTATGGTTCAACACCACTGATGTTATTTATAAACATTTAAAAATGACACTCAAATAAAATTCTTTCCAAACTATATTAATCAACTCCAGCTAAACTTTGTAAGAATAACTTTATATTTACCGCTTAGACTTTTTAAAGGACTATAAACAGTATAAAATATAATGCAAGCACACATACCACGCAAACTTCCAGTTGTTAAAAGTGCTCGCGCCTTATCAGCTAAATCGCTGTTTAGAGTATTTCCTAGAAGCAGAACATCAATTGCCTCTTGCTTGGAGCTGTCAAAGAAGTTATTCTGAATTGTTCTAGTAACAGAACGAGCACCATCTTTTAACTTTCCAGCCTATTGGGGAGGGAAAAAGCAAGGATTTTCATTCTAAATATTGTTAATTTTATCCAGTAGGCATTCCAAAATTTTAAATCAATTTTATACAATTTCATTGTAATAAAAGTACCTAGTACTTCCATTCTAAATATTTAAGCATCTCATTCAAAAGGCTCAAGATGTCATTGATTCTTGTCATCTTTCAGATAAGTGATGAAAAATGTTCAGTCCCACAACTGCACCCACTAATGACATCCAGAGCAGTAAATATGGAAAATGTTTACTATACAGGAAATAAATTGAAGCATTCTTACTTAAAACAAGGAAATTATTTCTTCCATACTAACTTACAGACGTGGGATGAGACAGAGAGAAAGCACAGGAAGAAGGGTTCACCTCAATTACAAGCTCTTAAAAAAACTTTATATAGCAGGAAAATGAAATTGCTCCTCAATAACTTATATTAGTTAAAACTAAAACTGAACATGAATGAAGGTCTAACCTAAAAAATTTTCCAGTTATAATTCATAAATATTATATATAAAACTATAGTTTCTATATTTAAGCTATCTCATTATCTGTGTAAATATGAAAAAGTAATAAACATACCAATTTCTACAGTGAGAGAGTTATTATAACCTTTAATGAACACATATTTTACTTAGGCATGTTCGTTATCATAGACTTAATTTGATTTTACAGATTTTGGTGATTGTTTTAAAAAAACTTTTAGAGAGAAACTTTTGTTTGTAATCAGTATTTTTCATTCCTTTAACATAAGGCTTAAAATATTATTTCCTTCCATATAATAACAGACAAATGACATTTGAAAAGACACTCACCATTCACATTATCAGGCAATTAATCAAAAGGAACCCAGAGAAAGGAAAAGAAAGAGCAGTTCAGAAGTTAGATTTTAGTTCAATTCAGACTAGTATATGTAATAATACAAAATTTCACTATGTATTAATGTTAGAGATACTGGAAGACCACTGAAAATATATGTAACTTTTGATGTGTATATTATCTTAGTCTTATTACTATTAAAGCAAAAAGGTAAAACATAAAATAATATTTTAAGTAGTAATTCTAGAAAATCAGATTTTAATAGCAAGAATTAAGTTCTCTATTTTAAAGAAATAAGCCAAAGTTAAACAATTTCAGGTTTTCAAAAATAGGGACCTTTAGAAGTAAATATTTGTAAATGTCAATACGAAAAGAACTCTGGGATAAGACCAGTACTTTTGAGGCTGGGCACAGTAGCGCATGCTTGTAAATGACAGCTCATGGAGTCACGGCAGGGTCTGGGGATCGAGGTTCCAGTCCCGCCCAGGGCAACACAGCAAGGCCTAGTCCCAGAAAATACTTGGGCATGGTGGCACGCGCCGGTGATCCTAGCTACCTGGGAAGCTGAGGCTGGGGATTGCTTGAGTCCATGGTACCACAGGCAACGTGAGCCTGCAGTTCCACGGGCAAAAAAAACAAGACCTAGTCTCCAAAAAAAAAAAAAAAAAATTTAAAAAATTTTAAAAATGAGTACTTTTTGGAAGGATGCATGATAGTTTATGAGACACAAAAGAGGAGGAAGATTTGAAAATTAAAAGAAGGCCTAGAGCTGATGAGTCACTAATGAGGTTGAGTGAGAATTTGAGGAACTGTAGAGAATTAAAATGTTAATAAATTCCACTAAAACCAGAAGCCTTAAAATGCCAACATTTAAGTCTATAAAATAATGAAAAATAGATCATGTATGCTTCCAAAGTCTCTCAATAAGGGCCAAATACTAGAGCAGAAAATAATCCATAGGTAATATCTGCAATTAAAAAGTAAAGTTTTTGAGGTACAAAATTTTAAGTCCCTATCTCACATTTCTGCACATTTTGAAAGTCTCTTCCTCAGGATAAATAATAAAAACTTAACAGTCACGCCTTAATAATGTGACATTCATAGCAGATACTGAATAAATTGTCTACTGATTTGATTTTTTTTCCATCTAGTTTATGTCATATATCTGCCTAATACTATGTCAAGTGCTGGGGACAGTCAAATGATACAGGACCCTTTATGAGGGCTATGATTTTTTTAAAAACACAATATTTATCAGTAAAACAGATATATAAAGGCAAATCATGAGAAAATATGTTACTTGTACAGATATACATAAGTACATAGAACCCCTTGTATAAGCACATATATTCATACTTAGTGGATTACCACTGAATAAATATGTGATACATAGACACACCCCACAACCAGGGAAAGAAAACATTCAATTATCAGTACCCACTACAGAAAGAAGTATTAAAGAGGACATAAAAGCATGATAAAATAGAATTCTATTTTTCTAATTTTTTTTGTTAAAAAAACAGAATTCTAAAACAGAGACCTAAGAAGTAAATTACAAAGAGCACACTTAAAATCTTCATTAAAAGAAGACAGACAATCCTTTGTGCGGTTGCGCAGACTGGACCTACCTTCGCCTTCCCTTCAAGGGCACCAGTGCCCGCGTAGATCTTGCTGATGGAGTCACCATTCACAGACCACATCGACCGAAACACTTCTTGAAAGCGAGTCACCAACTGAGGTTTTTCAGCTAAGCCCAGAGCCTCCAACTGCTTAGCCAGCATCTGCACCAGCGAACCAGAAACTGCCATAAGCACAGTACTACATCAACTATGGTTTCTTTTTAAAAAAACAAGAACCGAAGCCAAAATGTAGACTTATAGGCTTCTATGGGGCTGTATTCTGAAAACAAGTTTACCAGGTGAATCTTACAAGTACCTTAAAAATCCCTGCAGCAATAAGAACTTTTCTCTGGTTAAACAATAAAATTAATCTTATCAAGTGTCCCTATAAGTCAGATTATTTTATCTTGTTTAACTAAAAGAACTCATTTTCAGCAACATGCATTACAGAAGAAAAATAATAAAAATTACCTAGTTTATCTAAATCTATGTGGTGAAATCATTTTCTCTAATCTTTGACCGTGAGCATTCACACATTTGAGCATTTACGGTGAAATGATTATGAGAAAAGAAGAGTTGCTCTTCATAGTCACAAACAAACAAAAGACATATCCTACCTCTAACCCACAGCTTTTATGTGTAAGATCTACATCAGGGCAAGCATAGGGAAAAGGAAGGGAACAGAGAATACTAGGGATACAGGATCTCTGGCCACCACAATTCCTCCATCACCAGTAAAAAGGGCTCAGAAAAGTTACTGGTCTTCAGAGTCAATGCACTGTATAATTGTTATCAAGTCTTTGTCTCTTATTTGAAATGCAGGTATAATCTATGTCTCACAGTTTTACTCAATTCCATCTCATGTACGATTTTTATTTTTCCTGTTTGTGTGGCAATTATCCTTAGTGTGGCAATTATCCTTAGCTGTAAGTGGACCAAAAACTAAAATAATATGAAAACACTAAGCTGGGTTCAAGTGATTACTTGGTATTTACCCAGAGTTATTCTTTGCTATCACAGAGAATAAATCAAAATAAATCCAAGGATTGCCTGATCATTTATATCTCCCTCTCTTCAAAGAGTTGGGCAATTTTGGTCTTTGCTATTAATTTGGATTTATCTAGTTTAGCAGTAAATCCTGTAGTCTGTCATCCAACTGATAGGGGAGTTTTCTCACAACAACTGCCAAGATTGGACAGCTAGCTTAATCACATTCTGAAAAATGACACCTGTTATTCATTTAATGAAAATTTTCAAGTATTTCAGTGAGATTACTTTCAGAATCTATGCAAATTTAACAGACCACCTAAAAACAGAACTTGGAAGAAATCCAAGTCATGTGATAAACTCCATCCAAATGCCCAAATGCCTGCTTTCACTTCTGCTGTCACTGTCATATTTCCTAAACAAATTATAATGATAAATCTTAACAACAGAGTCCAAGGAAGGCAAAGCAGCAAGAGATATTTGGTTACATGGAAAGTGTATTTCTGCAGTAGAGTATTCTATATACCACATTTTCGTTTTTGTGCTAGAAAAAGCCTCAGCTGTAGAGTAATCAATATTTTGGCCAAATTGAAGATTAACTAGAAAATATAGGAAAATATTATTTTCTATTTTTTATAGTGTGTGAGAACTATGCTAAGTGTATAGTGCTAAATAAAGACCCACCACAGTCTGATGAAGCTAACTGCTGCACGGTAAGAAAAACTTAAAAAGCATAACATTGCCACAGTTTGCCAAACAGCTGAGACAATATCTATATTAGACAGAATTTGACAGCAAGTGGCACAGAAAAAACCTTTTAGAGAAGGTGAGCATTTCATTCACTTTCATCTTCACTAACAATGACATTTTCATCTGAGGATTTTCGTAGCTACTGATTTGAAAATGCCACATAAACTACGTCGGGTTACAGTACAGACTGCCAGAAATATAACCCTTTAGGGTTCCACATGTGAACCAGATCCTTCCCAATTCCTAAGAGACTGCAGAGAATGAAGGTCACACACACACAAACACACACTCACATACACGCATACATTTTTCATTCAAAATATAATCAAAAGAAGCAATGAAGCAATTATGGAAAAACCATAAACATAAGTTTTTTAATGGGAAAATTAAGGAACAGAACAATAGCTAGAAGGGGTTTGGGGGGGGGGGGAATAGGTTCCTAAAGAGAACTCTGAACAGAGAAAGGAAACATTTCAATGGGTCTTTATCCCCCTCCTCCTCCTTCCTTGGCCTCCCCCCACAACCCCACCAAAAAAAGACTAAGAGAAGCAGAGACTGTTCTTTAATGAAGCATAACCTCATTCTGTGAAAACTAATGAGAAACAGAAATATTACAAAAACTCTAGGAGGCATTTGATACAAGCCTGGCATATATACATTTTGCTCTTTGTTTTACCTCTAAGCCAAAGAAAGCTTGCACACTATTTGTTCTGTCAAGACAATCCAAGCAGTTTGTTCGAACTGTACCACTCTGGCATCTGTAACAAATTCAGTAAAGCAAACAGTTTAAAACAGAAACAACAAGCCAAAACAAACTGAAAAAAACTAAGGTGATTAAAAGGCAGCATCCATTTTCTACCCCCAATATTTCACCATTGTAATTTTTAAGCTCATAAAAAAGATGAAAACATATGGAAAAAAATTTCAAAAGCCTAAGATCTGTTATCTCTATTAACTGTCCTACAAAACGTCTATGACATTTACACTAAATACTAAGCAAACTGAAAAATTTATCTTTAAGTTCAATTTACCAAAACTTAAAATTTTCAGTATTTTTCTCTTGCATTTCCTAAGCAAAAAACTGAAGATTTAAGTTATACTAAAGCAGATTATCTATGCATTTTAGTTCTATCTCCACTTAATAATCCTTACTGATTATTTCTTGACTGAGGTCAAGAAGTATTAAAATACAGACAAACGTAGTGGCCCACGCCTGTAATCCCAGCCTTGGGAGGTTGAAGCTAGGGATCACTTGAATCTGCAGGTTTGGGACTACCCCGGGCACCAAAGCAAGACCTAGTCTCTTAAAAAAATATTAGTTTACTGAGAAATGTGAAATACTCTCAGAGATAACAAACAGCAAGAGATCTGAAGTCAGATGAATCTTAGCTAAACACCTGCTAGTCATATGACCTGAGTGGGTTAGGGGTATGCCTCAATGTTCTCAAATGTGAATGGAGATAGTAACATTATCTATAGCTACAGTTGTTTTTGATAAATGCACAGACCAGATGTTTAACTACAAACATCAAATTGAAGAAATTTAACCACTTAATGTTTAGAATAAGCTTTAAATTACAGCAAAGTTTTAAAGAGAAATAGTAGTCAAACCTTTGAAGTTCACTTCCATTGAAATAAAAAAATCCATAATCTAGAAACTTCTGAACTTGTGGTTTAAGAATGCTATGCAGCTTTTCTGCCTTCCCTCCTTTTACCATTTGATGATAGTCAAAATTCACCATTTGGATATCAGCGGCATGTTCAGAAGCTTTCAAATGACTCTGCAAGCAAGAAGGCAAATATTCATTTAAATGTCACATTATGTCAGATCGAGCTTATCACTGCTGCAATGCGTCCACTGGAACCTTATACTTAAACAAACACCTCAGCATAGAATCTCCATAACCTCAAGAAGTTCTTATCCACAGACAGTAGTAAAATCCGGAAAATTATTTCCCTAGGGTCACTGGGGTCCTTTTCCTGAAAATCCTATATGCTGCCCAAACAGGTCAGGTGACACAATTCATATCACAGAATTTAAATGATATTCTTACCTGCTTTAGGAAATGAGAAACCATTTCCAAGCTGTCCATTGTCACGATATTTAGTAACTGTTAATACAGACTAAGAATCTCAAAATAAAGTATCTTATTTTTTAAGACAAAGCCTATGAAAGATTAAAAATTTCATCTTTAAAGCTTCATTCAATACATACAAATGATTTAAAGCTAATAAGTGACTCTGTAAAGTATGATCTACTTATAAAGAATATTTACTTCCCAGGGCTAAAACAAAATATCCAAATAATTCTAAACTTCATTATCTTAAACTTTAAATAAGGTTTCTAGCCACTTTGTTTGCGAAAGTTTGATTTCTATTAATTATTAATTCAATAAGCACTTGTTTGTTCTTCAGATATCAGTTTTAGTGGTTTTTATGTAAAATTCTCAAATTTTCTCCCATCAATACAAGAATATGTAGCGTGGCATCAGCCACCATTTCAGTGATTTAAAACAAACACTATGGTTTCTGGAAGTAGGCATGGCAATGAACAGATGAGGAGGAAACTGCCTGTTTTTTTTTAACCAGTGACAGATGAACATTTTGGGGGAATAAAAGTATTTGTCTGCTTCCCTGCAACATAAATATGCCAATAGAAAACAGTGTAAAGCGCTTTAAGAGCTTTCCAGAATCCCAGTTTCCACAAAATTACCCTAAACTATTTCCTAACAATCTTTGAAATTAGATTCCAACAAGTATTCACTCTTTCTCAAAGAAGAAATTTACTTTCTGAAAGAATTTGATTCCTGTATTGTACAATGTTTTTTAAGTACTATTCTAGAAGCCCCTAGGGCCAGGACAGAAGGTCAGACTTACCTGGAAAGCTTTACTTAGCATATGTTCACCTTCCTTAGAGCCAAGCAAATTTACTACTATTTGTTTGCCATATAAATTCTTAAGAGTTCTAAAATGCCTGTTAAAGAAAGGACATACGCATATGTTAAATGTCAAGCTAACATTTTTTCAGTAACAGAAGTCCATGACTAAACAGTGGCAGTACTTTAAAATCATAGATTAGCAAAGCTGGATACAAATCGACTCCGAATGATCTTGAAGCTCTGAAATTATGAAAACTCAGTTAATGCAATTTCCTCTCTGACTCATCCTCAACACTGAGGCTCCCACCTATGCTGAAGCTGTCAGAGTGGATGCTTTCTTGCCACTCTGTGAAGCTGGTGCTAGACAGTCGGAGAACACACGATCTGCCTGGGAAGAAGGTGCAGGCAAAGAAGAGGGTGTAGGGCCACACCTCATCTGTCCGGTTGGCAGCGTACTGTGAGATTCATGGTTCCAGCCTTATGACAAAGAGGCCCTAACTACCAGTCTGCTTTTCTCTCCAGCTTCTAATTACTCCAGAGGCTTTAAAACAGGCCATCTGGGGGAAAATGAGCCTCAGATAAAATTAAAAAATTTTCTAGAGAGTATATTTTTTAAAAATAAACAGATAATTAATTTTACATGTATTTCAATTGATAAAGATTTTATTTTGTTTGATACAGATAACAGATCATTTCAGGATGCAGTCAATGCATAATAATAAATTTCAAGTGCTCGCTAGCTGCATGGTGCTGGTGGTGACCATGCTGAACACTATCCCTAGAGAAGTGGTCTTAAGGCCAAGAGATGAAGCATCAACACCAGACGCTACCACCCCGAGCAGTGGTGCGTCACACGAACTGTCACTGCTTCTCGTTAAATTAGTAGTCAGGAGGAATTTTACTTAGAATCAGAAAAGCTGAAATCAATCAGTACATGTAACTACAACTAGTTTCACTGCGTCACAATATCTAAACTTAAAACACTGTATGGAAGTAACCAGTCTTACCTATCAAAAGCAGGTGCATTGGCTTCAAATCCCCTTGACATACGGACACGATGAGATCCCACCTAAGACATGAAAAATGTGTTTACTCACAACAAAAGCCGGCATGTAAACTAAAGACATATCATTCTTAGAACCTGCAATAATACATCGGCTGAATGCACAATAGTAAATCAAATTAACTGATTTTTATTAAACAAGTTATAGGGAATTTTATCTTATTTCCTTTTAGTTTTTAAAAGATGATCTCACCAAAAAAAGAACTAGAAGTTACACCATTATGAAATACAAACTAAGAAGAATTTTTATTTATGAAAGACATTTTTAAGAGTTCTTAATATATTTACTCGTTCTAAGCTCAAGTCAGATGCCCTGTGTAAGTTAAAATATTTTATTTCCATTTGGGCAATTAGAAAACTGAAATAGAGACAAATGAAATAACCTGTCCTCAGAGGTGAACGTAATTCCAAAACAGACTCAATTTCCAGAGGTCTAAATTCCTGCTCTCCCCAGCCACCTCCAAGTAAAATATCTATGTATGATTTTCCTCCATCATGCTGAATATTCACCTCTTCACCCAAAGTCCCAACAAATAAAAATTATTATTTCTGGAAAAACACACTTCCCAAGTCAATTTCTCAGTCATACAACTATACTAACAGCACATTTTGCAGATTCAAAACATTTGGGTTAATAGAATCAATCAAGGAGGAAAATGTCTGCTTATTCTGTTTCCTTAGTCTTTCTTTTCTCATATAGGGCAGGATAAGAGAGATGGTACAGAATGGAGAAAGCAGGAGCCATTATAATCAGATTATGTCTCTCTGCTTTGCTTTTAACCATGTCTGCCCAGCCTCAGGGAGCATTCTAGAATCCATTCTAGTTTCTCTGTGAACAAATGACTTTCAAGGAGGTGTGGGAGGAGGGCTGACAAATCAGTCCTGCAGTTCAACAAATGAAACCAGGAAATAAGCTCCAATGTGCTCATCCAATTCCGAAACTGAATTAACAGCTTTATCACTCATTAAACATTTGCTCTCCTGTCCTGGTGAGACAATTTAATTACTGTCTCAATATGGACTCTTTTTTTCGCTTAATAAGAAATCAACTAGTCAAATGTCATGTCCAACAGTCAAATTTTTTGAGACTAGGTCTTGCTATTTTTGCCTGTGGAACTGCAGGCTCACGTTGCCCAGGGTACCACAGACTCAAGCAATCCCCAGCCTCAGCTTCCCAGGTAGCTGGGATTACAGGCACGCACCACCACGCCCAGCTATTTTTTTGGGACTAGGTCTCGCTACGTGCCCCCAGCAGGACTCGAACTGCAATCCCTGGTCGTGGTTTCCTACACTGCCACCTACAGGCATGCGCCACCATGCCCGGCCCCAATTTTATTTTTTAGTGCTTAATGGTCTTTATAAAATTTTAAAACTTGAAAGATGTGTGCCCCATTCATTAAGCATTCTGGATTGCAAATATTCAATAAAAGTTAATACTTTTTCTTTGGAATAATCTTAGGTAACTGCCTATAATGTTACAAAATTTCAAGACTTAGAATTTTGTCTATTAATTAATATTTATCTTGTACAATATACCACCAACTGCTAACAAGATGAAGGAAATACAAGCTCCCAATTTTTTCAGATAATGCCTGAGGTCATTACCTACCACCTACTCCCAAACACCTATCTACAATGATCTTCCACAATAGTGCACTGGTTAGACTGAGTTAGGTTTTATTATTCAATGTTAAAGAAAAAAAATTTTTAAGTAATAGAACTGCTATGTCTATTGCGATAAAAGGACTCTCCAGAAAGTTTTTTTTAGGCTTTAAATACCACAAATTCACCCAACTTGGAAAAAAAAAGCTTCATCAAAAGATATCTTTTAAAACCCATATAGCTAAAGTGTTAAGGAACATGATAAAGAAATGGGAACAGAGTAAATCTGATGAGCAAAATAGATCAAAAACGGAAAGAACATTCAGAGTAGTAGGAGAATGATTAGAAAACTGGGAATCTTCTAAGAGAGACTAAATTATGGACCTTGAGATATTGTTTGGAGGTTTTAGTAGGGGAGCGCAGCTACTCGTACCTCCTTGAACCAAGCGGCAGTATCAAGGACCGGGAGAAACCACCTGCTCAGGCTCAGGACTGGTGGCTGAAGCAGATAAGGCTGGATATACCCATAAAAGTGCTTGCATTTGAGTGGTGGGGAATTTAGTTAAAAACACAAATTCCTGGCCCCCGTCCAAGAGATGCTATTCAGAAGACGTGAAGTTGAAGCCATGAACCTACATTTTAGAATCAGTTCAGATGATTCCTTTAAAATCTTTTCATGGAAGAACCTCAGAAGTGTTCCTCATGGAGGACAAGATGGGGGTCAAGGGCTAAGCTCAGCATCCTGCTAGTGGCTTATGACTTGGGGCAGCCTCACCAGACAACACAAGCTCCCCACAACTCAGTTCCAGTACCAGGAAGACACAGGAACACCTAAGAGCCATTTCCATCTGCTCCATGTCAAATGTCCTTCTTTTTCTTCTATGGGAAAATTAAATTTTGACTTAATATTTTTAATTTTGAAAATCAACATCGATTTTTCAGTTTAAAAAAAAATCAACTACATATTTCCATTCCTTTATTACAAACTCCTTTAGATTAGTGGGGAAAATGTTTTGCTAAAAAAACATTCATGAAGAAAATCTATTCCTAGTAAAAGAAAGGCTGACTGAGAACTGCTGACTCAATCCTAAACCCAAGACTGTAGGTTAGCTCAGGATGATCTAGCAGAATTGCTGAATGGGCTCAGTGTCTCACATTTACCATCTCTATCAAGAATTGAGTGGTTTAAACACCCGTAGTTTTCAGCTCATAATCCCGTGCCTTTAGCCAGCCAGACCACTGAGTGGTCCGACTGCAGACACAGACGGAAGGAGGAAGGAAACGCCACCCAAGGAGGACCCCCTCACTGGAACTACTCAGAATCCAGCCTTATCAAGTAAGCAGACACTGAGCCCTGACCTTCTTAATGAAATAACACAGGAAGCAGCATAACAGAGATTGTTAGTAGATAAACAGATTAATAAAATCTCTTACACTAGCCTGTCTCTGAAACAAAAACACTCTTTTTGGATCAAAATAGGACTTTGATAATGTTCTTAAAAACAAACACTCCAAATTCTTCTCCTAACATGAAAGCTTAGAAGAAGTGGGGTTGCGTTGGAATTTTCCCCCCAACAGAGATTTTGGGAGAGATATATCCATTTAAATCAACCCTACAGGCCAAAGGCAAACTATTCTTGATAGGAACTCAAGAATTTTCACAAAGCAGCACAGCGTTAACCGTGCTTAAATCTTGACCTGTCTTGAATAAACTGTACTAGTTAAAAGGTTCATGTGGTCTCTGATTTTACTCCACAGTATCCATCCTAGAAGAGTTCCCTCCTACTATGAACCAAAAGGAGACAAGATTTTAGTTCCTGTCCGTTTTTTCAATACTATCCACTGAGGTACAAAACTTACTAGATAGAATACTAGAAGCCTAAAATTAACATATTTACAAGTTAGGGACTAAAGATATTTTTTAATTGGAAAAATGTAAAATCACATTCTTTCAGATAACCCAGATAATGCCATATTATGACATTAGTATAAGAAAACTGTTTAAAAGATTAAAATTTATATCTACAAAACCAATGGGAGTCTTTTTTTAAAGTTTTTGTTTTCTTTTAAAAGATGGTCATGAGCCAGAGAACATACGCAAAATATATTAACAGGTCAGTCAAAATTGTAAAGTAAAACTCCAGTGGAAGATACATTGCTAACGAGGACCTAACCCTTACTCAGCACTGACTGTGGCGCCAGGCATGACTTTCAGTACTTTGCATTTCATCTTTCAAGAGCCCTGCACAGGAAGCACCGCACAGGTCAGGATTCTCTTTTTATAGGTAAGAAAGCCAAAGCAGGAGGGGCTAAACTACTTCCCATGTTCACAGAGCTAGTAGGGGTCAATATCTGAACTGAAAATTTAAGTTTCAGGAGCTTTAATTATTACAGTTTTCTGTCTACAAAGACCAAATTGACAGGTACTAAGACACTGAAACAGAAACCCGCAAACATTCTGAAAATCAATGTACTATGAAAATATTAAAACTTTAATGTCAAAAATAGAAGCCAAATTCCTGTGCTGCTTCAAAGGACAGTAAAGGACAGAGCATCTCAGGCACTCCAGGAAGTCCGCGCTGGAGGTCACTAGCTAAGTCCAGCTAATACTGTTAGGTGGAACAGGACTCCTCAACAAACTGTTCTGAAAGCTTAGGAAATTTTTCAAAAGCAACAAAACTGAACCTCAGGCACATACCTGCAACCCTGGCTGCTCCCAGAAGAGTGGGACGGACCCCCGGATTTGTATGAAGGAAGAAACGGCATCGTCGAGGTACACGACCTGCGGAGAAGAGCAGGGGGTGAAGCATCGCTACAAAGCTGCCCTTTCTTTTCTTTTCTTTTTTGAGACCAGGTCTTGCTATTTTTGCCCGTGGAACCACAGGCTCTCGTTGCCCGAGGTACCACAGACTCAAGCCACCCCCAGCCTCAGCTTCCCAGGTAGCTGGGATGACAGGCGCACGCCACCACGCCCAACTATTTTTTTGGGAACTAGGTCTCGCTACATGCCCCAGGCGGGATTTGAACCACGATCCCTAGTCCTGACCGCTTCATAGGCTGAAGCTTAAAGGCACAAGCCACCATGCCCAGCCAAAGCTGCCCTTTCTGCAGAGCAGACCGCCCAGCTACAGCCAGTCTCCCAAATACTAATGGTCCTAACAAAATATCCAGAAGAGGCCACCATGGCAGTGGTGGCTTTCAGTGAGTGATAGTATTTATTAGAGACATAAATACTATTTCTCTCTGTATTTATTAAAGAAAACCAAAAAAATCTAAGTGTAAAGAACCCGCACTTTAAAATAAGAATTCCTTTTAAATCTCCGTATCTTACATTATACCTTTATTTTCTTTAGCTTTTTATGTTTTTCAAAAAACTAACTTTAAGATCTGAACTGGGGACATGGCCTTAATTTTTACAATTAAACAGTTTCGTAGCTGAAATAAGTATAACTAATTTTAGAAAGTACATATATCTCTCTTTAAAAGTTGGATATAAAAAAAACTTCTAACGTTGTCTGTAATTGAGAATTTTCAAATTCAGTACAAAACCTTTATCCCTGACAACACCATAGGAATTGAAGAGATCCATGTTACTTATTGGAAGAAGCACGCTAAAACAGATTTAAGGGAAACCTTTCTTAGGACAGGTTTGAAAGTAGCAAAAAACAAAAAAGTATAAAATGATATTAAGATGCGAAATGAGTTCTGAATCAAGTCACTCAAACTTGGTTATTCCAATACTTTTCTACGTCTCTCATCTAATACATGAAACCAACAATACACAAAACTATATACCTGTTCTGTTTCCACAAAATTAGCAACGTGACCATCATCGTTTGTCCCCCGGACATTAAACCGGGTCCCAGCTCGCTCGCAGCTCAGTCTGGAAATGAGGCAAGCCTTCGCCTGCTTGTGAGCAGCATAGATGGTTCTGATCTCCACTCCTCCACACATGAGGCGCAACAGCCAGTCATCACAGTTCACACCATAGTGCTTGAGATGCAAGTGCAGAGACTGATTCCTGGCAAAAAGGCGAATAGCTGGGTTAGCTTCAGGAGTTCTGTCTAACAGTCTAAGTTTTAAAATGGTGCTCATGGCTACGAAAGGAAGAAATCAAGAAAAGAATCTCATTCACAATTGCATCAAAAGAATGAAATACCCAGGAGTAAACTTAACTGAGGTGAAGGACTTGTACGATATAAACCAGACCACATTGTTAAAGAAACAGAAGGTCCAAAGGAATGGGAAGATATTCCCGGCTCATGGATCAAAACAATGAACACTGTTAAAAAGTCCATCTCACCCAAGCAATATACAGATTCAATGGTATTTTTCAAAGAATTAGAACACATATTTCTGACATCTACATAGAAACACAAAAGACCCTGAAAATTCAAAATGATTCTGGGTAAAAGAAAAAGAGGTAAAATAGTGGAATCACACTCCCAGACTTCAAACTATACTACAACACTGTAATAATCAAAACAGTCTGGAATTAGAACAAAAACAGACACAGACCAATGGGATACAACTTAAAACCCAGAAATAAACCCACACAGACATCGATAATTAATCTACAACAAGGAAGTCAAGAGTATATACAAGAAAAAGGAAAGTCTTTTTGGTAAGTAGTGTGGGGAAAACTAGACAGCTACATGGAAAAGAATGAAACTAGATTACTATCTCACACCATACACAAAAATCAACCCAAAATGCATATGACTTAGATATAAGACCTGAAATCATAAAATGCATAGAAGGAAACATAGGCGAAACACTCCCACATTTATCACCTCCACAGATCTGATGTAAAATTCCAACTGATTGTGACCTACTACTGGTCACAGACACCATACAGATATCACACAGACATACAGACACCACAGCTGAGCCCTATGTCAAGAAGTTCCCACTTAAACAGAAGAGGAAACCTATGCATTTCTTCAACCAGAGTTCTCCCTCTCCAGTCACTTTTCATTTTTCTTTGCTGTAAGTGCTGTTGTTTTAATGCCACTTAAATTTATATACCTCCCAACTGAAGTAAAACTACCTGGGTCTTGTGACAGGTATTGCTCGCTGGTCATAAAATTTATTTGGCAGTATCCGGAAAAATATTTCTCTAAGTTAGGAGAATTCACCATAATGAATTCCAAACATTTTCACTTTCAAATGCAAAGTGAAGCTCAAGATGCTAATCCTCAGCAAAATTGGTAAATTTTGACAAACATGAAATGGAGCAAAATTCACCTTTGGTGTTTTAGCCTTTTTGTTCATCTTGTCTCCTGAAGGATAACTGCCCCCTTTCTGCAATCCATTATCTATACCTGCCCCACCTCCACCCTTAACTCAATGAGAGGATAAATGAATTCCTACTGCTCAAATCTAGCAATATGCTTGACTACTGAGCCTTTAGCCAACACATCTGTACCTGCTTAGATGGCTAGTGGCAGGAAAACTTACTTCTCAGTCTAAACAATCGTGGAAAAGAATGAAAAAGGAGGGAAGAGGAAAGATGGCGGACCTAAGCACCTTTCCTTTTTTTAAAGAAAAATTTAAAAATTATTTTTTATAACAAAAAAGTTATAATAAGGGGCATCAGTGCTTCTCTCCTCAGACAAAGTGTAGGGCACACATGAAGAGACAGGACAGACTCTGTCCACTCACCTGCCCTATCAACCAGCCAACCTGTCTGTTCTGAGGGACCCTTGTCTGACTACACACAGCCCCCAACACAGGGTGGCTCCACCTATGACTTTTCCACTTCATGATGGTGCAGAAGTGACACTCAGCACAAACTGTACTTTGAAGCTGACCCTTTCCTAGGCTAGCCACATGTGGTACAATCTCCGCCCGTGACTCAGTGGCAGCCAGGCCATCACAGAACAAACAACCAATACTCTGCGGTGGCCTGGGTTGCCAGCGTTTTTTGGACACAGATGGGCCCCAAATTCCAGCGTTCCAAAGAACAGCAAATTACAGTTTGACAGTGGGTTTCCGGGATGGACCATCACTGGGTACACGGGAACCTGCGTAGTGTTCGAGGCCTTCAATCACTTTCTCTTCTCCCCCAGGCCGTGACTCAGGCCGAGGCACTTCCCTGTGAGTTGAGGTGACCAAGCTGTGGCTCTAAAGTTAGTTTCCTTATTTGAACTTTGTTGACTTTGAGCCTCTAACACACACAGGGCAAAATGGCGAGACTGTGGGTGCTACTCCAAGACCATACAAGCAGAAAGAGTGACGGAGAGCAAACATGCAGTAGACGTACAGAGCTCACAGGAGAACTATGAGAGAAGCAGAGAGGAGAGAATTCTGGACTTTGGCCTGCCATGTATGTAAACACAATGACGCTTTATTTGCACACTGCGTTAAGGGGAAAAGCCAACGTCAACCCACACGGGCCATGAACAAGAGGAGCATTATACTTGCAATCTGGGCTGCTACCATAAAGCGATACGAGTTACAGTCACATGTGCTCTGCTTATCATTCACGAGTACTTATGGTATGGGACATCATGCATAGTCAGGAAACGTCGCACGGAACTACTGAAGTCTGATTTTATTACAGACTAAACTTGACCCCATTTTTACTACTTCACAGTGGTGAGGATCATCTACTTATAACCTTAAAATTCAAAAGAATATGTTGGCTCAGAAAGGCAATAGTGCCAGGGCCGAGATGTCAAACCTAAGGAGAGTAAATGTGAGTAGCGTGAGATTCTAATTCATTTCTAATCTCGAGACACTGTAAACACATTTCTGCAAAGAAAGGTCAGTCGAGCTCACGGAGAGTGACTGGGTTTCAGGTCACCTGAGCCTGGAAGGTTGTCAGGCTCTGCCTAGGGCCCCGCAGCAGGAGAGGGGTGCGCCCTATGACCTGTTGACTGGGGGAAAGACTGTGGGGTCCGCTGTGCCTCCACCGCCAGGCACCTGCACAGCACAGGACCGCGAAGGGAAGAAAGGCAACACAAACTCACCAGAAAAATCTATTGTCAGTCGTGTGCTCTTGCATGCTCCGATGGGCATTAAGACTCAGATCTAAACTGGTTCCGGACGCAGACCATGCAAAATAAAAGTTGCCTGAATTCAAAACTTTCCGTACTTCTGAAATCCGATCCTCATCTGAAGAATCAGCTCTTAGTGATATAAATTCAGTAGAAGTAACTCGGAAAACTTCTGATTCTTGAATTTTTCCAACAGACATACATCCAGTGACTAGGACCAGATAATGTAACATAGTATCACCTACCAAAAAAAAAAAACAACCCACAAATATTTAATTGGATAAAAGGTTTCATTGTTTTTCTTTCGAACAGTTCAAGTTTCTCCCAACTCCTTTTCTTGTGTCTCTGTCTTTTAAATCTGACATTATGGTTATTTTAAACTTACCACTGACATGTTTGAATTCACTGTTAATTGTAGTAAAGGTTGAAAAAAAAATCCTTGTTTAAATACATTTAGCATAATGATGCACTTAAAACACTAACAGAATAACCTGACATTTCTGAGGCTATATGAAATTCATCAAATTAAAAAAAATATGAATTAACCTTTTCTTTATGATTATTAGGAGGTTCAGACAAGATAATGAATGTGAGAATTCTCTGTAAATAAGTTGAAAATTTGATTTATTTTTTAATTGATTGCACATATAATGTCTTGTACACCATTGTCTACCCCAAGGCTGTATACCTACCATGTCACCTGTGACCCATCATCTTAATCTCTTGTGCTAACCCCTCCCTCAATTTCACCCTCCCTCCCCTCCCTTGCTTTATACTTTACTTCTGTTGTCAGGTAGTGAAAAAGTAAACATCAACATGAGTTGCTACTGCTGCTGACACATGGGCAATTTACAAGATAGTTCAGTTTACAAAGACTTCCATTGAGATGTTTTCATTTAATTTTGACAACAATCCTATGAAATCAGTAGGAAGGTGCAATTCAGGAGTGGCGAACTTAGAAAAAGGGCTCTACCAGGTGGAAGTGGCCTAAATCTTGGCTCCACTACTGACTTATTGTCCAGGCCAATTTCAGCATGTTGTCGTATCTGCCCAAGAAGTCCTCCCTGGGTTAAGCACCAAGGCATGGTGATTGACCCAATGGATTCAAAGCAGACGGCAAATCTCCATTTCACAGACTGGTGATTCTCAAAGGATGGCCCATGAGCTCTTTCGAGCAGTTCACAATGAGAAACGTGCCTGCTTGTTCCAGAATGGAAGTCAGCTCTGCCACCAATTGTACCATCTGGCTGAGCAGACTTTTGCTTGTCTCATAGCAAGACGTTACCACTGAAGGACACCAAGCATTGACCTGCTGGATGGTGTAAGCTCCTTATCTCATCATAGACCAATAACAAACATTTCATGGAAAGGTAACAATTCCTGGGTCACACATCAATCACACACTATTACAGGCAAACTGGGAACCAGAGGTCACTAGCAGGCTGCCGGGGACTCAAGTGGGAGATAAGCTCAAGCTAAGCCCTTTTGAATTCGAAACAGGAGTCCTTCCCACTCTAACCCAGGGACTCTGGTGTGGTGGTTCCTGCTAAGACATCTTTTCTTAAGCGCATTGAAACAAAGACAAAGGGCAATGCCCTGAGTTTCTCTTTTGACAACTGACACTGATCTCTTAAAGCATTCCAAGAGGACGCTGCTTCTGGAACTGTAAATCACAAGAGCTTGAGGATCTTAGTCTTTTCCAGCAATAAACATTATCCCAAGATTAGCTTCATTAAGGTTTAAAAGATGTTACCACACTCATAGCTCCAATAAAGAATCTGCAGTGGCATATAAGTATTCTTCTCAAATCCCTAGCAATTACAAAAACAGAAATGAAAGAAATAAATTGATTACAGTGAACAATACACTTACCAAGATTTAATCGTAAAACACCTAGGAGTCCATATGCATCCAACACTTTGCAGTACGTGCCCTTGATTGCCTCTTTTTCTGCAGATGCTACAAAGAAAAGTCTTAGGGTAAGAAAAATGACCTGGAACATCAGATGATAATTAGCTACAAAACTAGAATTCGACCAAGAATATCTAAATCTATGTTGGGTATTTTAAAGATAAACATTTAAACATAAGGCTTGTTTTCTCAAATTAACTTACATTCTCTTCCCAAAGAGTCAACAAGTTATTCCAACATGATCTATTAAGTAATCCACCCTTCCCCACTGACCTTCCCCACTGACTATCATTAATAATATTCATATGTTGGGGGTTGTTCTGAATTTTCTTTCCTGTCCCCATAAAGGACAAAACCCAGCTCCTTGACAATGAATTATCCAGACTCTAGCTTCAACATAATCTTCTAGCGTCAGTCACCATTACTCCCCTGACCCACCCCTTTTATCCTATGCTCTAACCACATCAAATGCACACTCTTGCCCATGCAAGCCCATCACCCTGCTGTACCTTTGCATAGCAGTCTAGCCTTCCACCTGCAAGGCTCTACCCAACATTTGTCTTTTGGGAAAATCCCATCTGCCTTATAAAACACCAGCATACAGTCACTTCCTGGAAACAAGTTCTCCAGGCATAGTTCTTTCCCAGAACTCCCTCTTTGTTGTCAAAAGATCTTATATATTCACATCATTTGTTTCTCCCATCAGCCAGCATGCTCCTCAAAGGCAAGAACTCTGTCCTATTCATCCTTAATCCCTGACATTTAGAACAGTATGCCACACATGGAAGACTGACAAAATGTTTACTGAAAACCTAGGCCAACAGTTGACTACACCGTTGAGCACAGGAATACAGGTATTTTCAGTCTGGCTTCCTCTGTCTGATTGATTTATTCTGCTAAAAATTAACTGTCTTACTAATAAACATAGCCCATGGGGTAATTTCCCTGCAGCATGCTACTGTGCTTGTTCTACTAAGAAAAACAAAACAAATGCTGAAGCTTTAAAGGAAAAGCTCCCCTACTTTTACCATTTACACTTAAATTTGACAAAGAACCGAAGAAACAAGCCGCAGCTCCTATCTCAAAAGGGAAGTATTAAAAAAAAAGGGCCTGATCCTCTTTCTGGCTGGGCCTTGGCGCTTCCTGTTTCTTCTCTGTTCTCCCTTTTCTCCTCTCTTCCCCTCCACCCTCAGCTCTCCTCTCAGCCTGAGTCCTGACTCACCTTCCCTCTCCTGAATGTGCCCTTCCCTTCCTCATACAACGCAGGGTTTTGGCCCTATATGTAAGCCAGGAAGCAGAGCCTTACGGCCTTTCCATTTTGTCTCAGTCTTTACTACCAGAAGAGCGCTCTCTGCAGAGCCCACTGCTCTGCCTAGTTCTCCAGGTCCTCTCCATCACAGAGCTTTTCCTCTGACCAGCAGCTCCTCGGCAGGATGCCACAGAGCATCTTACTCTGCCTGCTGCTTCACCTCTTTTCACACCCCTACTCCCAGCAAGCCTTCCTCCTAGTTACCCCACCGCTGCCTTCAGCTGACTTGTGTTCAACAAGTTGCAGCAGAGGCTGAAGCCCAACAATCACCCCATGAAACCAATGCCGACAATATTCTCCAGCATGTTCACTATTAGGCAGAGGCCTTTCTCCCACTCAGTATGAATTCAGGAAATGAAGGTTTCATCAGGTCACTGAAGGTGTAGGGATTATTTATATTTCATTCTGCAGTCCTAGAGTTATTATTATATGTTTATAGGACAGTTACTCCTAACATTCAATGATAAGTAACAAAGATAAAACATCGTAACATATAGTTTAATTATATTTTTAAAAGTAAAACAGGATTACCTTCCCCTAAATATTGCCTTGTTAAGAATACCACAGAAGCCTGGTACAAAAAACAACATCAATGAGATCTGTCCTATTTCTGATGACAAAAAGCGCGGCTTATAGGGCAAATATTATTCTAGAGCTTTTAGAGGTTACATGTCTTGTGCATTTGAAACACCATTGCTAATATAGTAATACAGAAATAACTTGATAAATCAGTTTTAGAACCAATCATTTGTGTTCAAATGTATAGATAGTAAGAATTAAAAAGAAAATGTTTTTCAATATTAAACCATCACCTTCCCTTAGAAAACTGAAGTCACTTCAAAACTTAATTATGCAAGAAAATGTTCTGTTCTATTAATGAATAGTCATCTTTTCATTAATTGTGCTTCAAATACATGAATAAATCATATCTCTCCGGTCTAGTAAAGACTGTCACTCAATTTAAACAAATTCATGCTAGTTAGATAGAAGTATGTTAAAGGGGAGGAAAAATAATTAATGGATGAGAATTCATTTTCCAGGAATATATTGGTTTCCTCTCAAAATATTAAGTAAAATTTTAAAACAATTTTTAAAGTAATAAAAAATGTTCAGCTGTGCTACGTGTATAGTTTGTGGGTAATTAAGACTAACACCAGGCTAAGCACTTTTTCATGTATATTCAATTTTCACAACAACTCCATGAGCAGAATTACTACTCCTGCCATTTGATGTGTCACGAAAAAGGATCAGAGAGGTTAGTACTGTGTTCCACACTTGTCTGAGCTTAAACAACCTGAGTCAGAGAACGCAGCTTCATGAGGGAAGGGGCTGTGCCTAATTCACTCACTGCCCCATCCCAGCTGCCAAGTTCAGTGCCTGGCAGTTAGCGGGTGTTCAAAAAGTTTATGTTCGGTGAACTGATGAACAAAAAGTCAGACCCATATGTTCCAAACCTCAGAGACTTCTAATTTAGTAAGAGAAGAGAGTTTTTTTCCCAATGTTTTTAATCCATAAGACTATTGATGTTTTCCTATCCTCCCACAAACATTTCAATGGTTCAGGGCAGAGGGGAAGAAGGCACCCTGCAGGCTGTCAGAGCTCAGGCAAGGCAGGAAGGACAGCCTACACAGGAGCTACTGCAGAGGTGGGAAGGAGGGCATTGCTTGGGGCAGAATGCCTCAGGGCAGCCTGACAAAAGATGCTTAGGTTTGAGTGGGGCTACCACAATGACTAGGACAACAACAACAACAACAACAATATGGTGTCTGTGGGGAGAAGTTGGGAGTGGCCTGGGCTGGCATCTTGATGCTTAGAGGAGTATGGAGAGCAGAGTGCTCTGAGGGAAGCCCAGGGCACTGTGCTGGAGTCCCGGGAGGCCTGAGGAAGGCATCCATGCATGGGCTGTCATGACCACACACAAGTGGATAAGCACAGGTAATGGGAGGCAGGTTTCTCGCTGCCAGAGATGGCAATGCAAACACCGGGAAGAGCAAACTAGACCAGACACCGCTGGGCTTGCTGGAGTTGATGTTATCAGGTGAACTTTGTCTTCTAGGCAGAGGGACAAAGATGTAAACAGGTGTGAAAAGTCAGACAGAAACATGCATACAGTCTCTTTAGCCTACCCAGTGACAGCACCCTCACCATGCACCCAGGACTTGTTTCTACTAAAAGGAATGAGGATGGCTTAGAGCAGCGGCTGACTCCAGGGGGAGGAAGGGACAAGATAGCCTGGAACATTATTTCTGTGTCCGAAATAGAAGAGCATTCAAAGAGTAACAGGGATGTGTAGCAGAAACACAGAAATCAACTTAAAGGGGCTTCTGCTGGCAAAATCTGGAACAATTTGAGCATCAGGATAAATGACAAGTCACAGGCCATAATCCATTAAGGAGGCCATCAATAGGAAGTGTGATGGGGATGGAATACTTACATAGTCTGAAAGCACCTCACCTCCAAACTCAGTTATACAGGCAAAAAAGCATCCACCAGAGATGCTGGCAAACAACGCCTGGGCCAAGTGATCACAGTGACCACCGACAGAAATGGGGGAGGTCGGGAGTGCCAGACAGGCACAGTGAGGGAACACAGGGCCACTTCAGAAACAGACCAGTCAGGCAAGTTACCTGAATCCGAGGGGAGGAAGCATGAGACCAAGGCAAGATGTGGGGCTTTCTACAAAACAAAAGGTGGCCTTCAGAAGGGCGGAGCTCTCATGTGTCAAAGACTGAAGAAAATTTTCAGACTTATGGAAAATAAAGAGACAGAGATCTTAGCTGGATCTTTTTACTATAGTCTTTGTTGGGACAGCTGGTGAAAGCAAACAGTTTCCAATGAGACAGCAAGTGTCAATGTTGACTTTCTGATGGCCATGTGGTAGTTACGTAGAAGAGGTCTTCCTAGAAAATAAGTCACAGAGTATTTGGGGCAATGGAGCATCATGTCAGCAACTGATTCTCAAACTGTTCAGAAAAAAAAGCTCATTTTATTGAACTTCAACTTTTTTGTAAGCTTGAAATTGTTTCAAAGTTTCAATTAACCAGAAAAGGTAAATTTAAAAAATTCATATATATATATATATTCCTAAATTAAGAGACTTTCATGTCTATACAGCACTAAGATAAACCTTATAATACCATATTATCCCCTCCCTGTACATTTTTCTTAGTGGCATAAAATATTCCCTTATATTGTGAAACTCCATAAATTATAAAACTATATAAATATATGATATACATATATTATATATAGCTTAGCAATTAATGTAATTCACATAATATATATACATTACCTATAAATATGATATGGGGGAATGAATCTAAATTATTGTTCCATTTCCCTGAAAAAGGGATTTAATTCTGGAAAACAATTTGAGAATCTTCTATTATTAGACATTATTTAAAATAAGTCAGAGATCTTTAAAATAATGTGTATATCAGGGAGGGGAGGTGGTGGGTGAACCCCAGGGAATACAAAGATGTGAAATATATATAAATTATTTAATAAAATAATGTGTACAATTTTAGATAAAATACAGTACGTGTGGTTTACATAGCATTTATAAAACCCCCCTCATTCTTTTCCCTGAATACTCTCCTCTTGTACTCTAGGCTGTAGGCCAAATAAGTAACCTCTGCCCCTTCCACCTACACCCCATTCTCCTTTCTGTCTCCAGTCCCCTTTAGTCATCTTTGTATTTTCCAAATACTACTCGCCTTCAATTCCTAACAGAAATGTCCTTTCTTCCTGAAATCGTCTCTGATCACTGACTAGAAGTTAATCTCTTTCCCTCTCTTTATTTTATTCCATGATTACTTGTATACCTGTAGAAACAGAAACTAAATTGAATTTCTGTATCTCAACACAATATCCACAGAACACAGAGATACTGAACACTTCAGCTGTTGACTGTGTATATCCAGCTATTAGTCAAAAATAAGAGGTTTTGGAACAGGTTTGTTTTAAAATAATACATAAAAAAACAAGCACTTTACCTTACTGTTGACAGTATTTGAATTACTAAAACTAAGAAATTTCTCATTGTGATGTCTGGAAATTTTTTCAAACGTGGCGTCTGTGGCAGTGTCAGGGTTGGTGTGGGAAGGCAGGCATTAGCAAATGATGCTCCCCAGGGTTTGGAGGAGTGGAGCTAATTAAATGGCAGTGTGTGTGGAGAACTCAGAAGAAAAAATGGACAGAAAGAGTGGAAATGAAAGTTCAGTGAAAGTGGAGAAGTAGAAGTTCAGGTTGCACTCTCCCTAGTGCTATCTGTTAAGATATCTACTGTGCTTTCACCAAAGGGACAGACTGTTTCTCTGTTGAGAGGTTTGTGGGTTTTTTCCGTCTGTTCACGGTGGTGCTATTAAAAAAAAAACACGACGTGAAGAGAACAAGCCTTCCTTTCTACAAGTTACTGATTACTAATCACAAAGAGGTACTAAAGTCCAAGACCATTGTTCCTTGAGTAATTCTAAGCCCATCAAGAGCTCCAGCAGTTCAGCTAAGGTAAGGGCAGTTGCACCTCTTTAACTCATGTGTTAACAGGGAAGGGAAGGCACAGACTCATTCTGAAAGCACTGCCCTAACACCTCAGGTATATATAGTACCTAATCCCTCAACAGCCTAGTTTGTAAGGAAAAACTCTTCTTCCCATGTCACATTCAACACTGTCTTTCGTTCATGCCCTAACTCTTTCCTTACCCTTCAATGAAGCTAACCTCCATCTTCTGAAGACACGACTCTCCCTATGCATAAATGGACCGTTAACAGCTACATTTTAAAACACCACCTCACATCTTCAGAATTGGTTATCTGAGGTGCTGATTTTACTCTAAGCCAATGAGTGTATGATTAGAATTTAAAGCAAAATAAAATATATGTCATAAATACATATTCTCATGAAAATATCTGTAGATGAAATGTCCAGGATTTACTTCAAAACAAACAGCAAGAGGGAGATGGTGGATAGCAATCTCAATAAACACATGTCTCCATGAACTGAGAATCTTAGAGCTGGGTGACAAAAACCTGGGAAACACTGATGCTATTCTCTACTATCTGGTAGTATACTATAAGCATACTATTTGATACCTTTCAAAATGACATGATAAAAATATTTATTCTGAGCAACATTCTTGGACATACCGGATACATCCAAATGAAGAGACAAGGTAACTCTAGGCAGTCAGAGAGTGAGGCTTCTGGAGTTCTAAGTTGATCTGAGAGGCACCTTCCTCCAAGTGAACTACCCCAGAAGTGTATTCATCAAAAGTTCAAAGGGCATTTGGATATTTGCAAATGCACAAGGGAGCATCTTGTAAGGAGTGCAGTACAGCACCTAGCCTGCTCTTCACAAGGCAATCATATAGTCATCAAGTAATAAATAAGAATAAACAGGGAATAGAGAAGCCTTCGCAATTCCAGAAGGGAGACCCCAGAAAGGGTAAATATTGCTATGCTGTGTAAAAAATGTTTTCCTTGCATCCAACCTACATAACATAGTTTTAATATCCTGCTCTGCTGAAACTCTTAGAAGGTCTAAGTTCACCTCTGTTTATCATCATAGAGCAAGAAATACTTAAAACTACAAAAAAAAAACTTGTGATAATGCCACCCTATGACTCAACTCATTCACTATTTTACTTCTGTGCATGTTCTCGACCTTCTTTTAACTGAGCAAGTTCATGACTGAGCCCACAATGTTTCCTATTTAAGCTACAGCAAAGAAATGAAATAGAAGCTGAAGGATGAGCTACTTATAGACTATAGGTAATATTCAGGATAAATATATCAACTACTCTATCAAAATTTAACAGTCAATTGTTCTCTACCACATTATGTGACACCCTTTTTGCACAGCACTGTGAGACATGACCTGACTGGCATCATTCAGCACTGTAGATTTATACCCTCCATTCTCAAATTAGAATCTAAGGCAAAAAATGACACATAAGATAGGGTTTCTGAAATGGAAATGAAGATACATTCACATACTGCTTTTTATTTTCATGAGTTGTGAGACTCGAGATTTATCAAACACAGAGGTGCTCATACCTGCACTGCTAACGCCACCACTGAGTTGAAATTAACACACTAAGATCATCAGATAATTTAAAAGTCATTTTTTTGGCTTAAATGGTATTTTAGAGATTGCATTTAAAAGTAAATGCCCTGACTTCTGATGAATGACAATAATTCACACCAAATAATTTAGCTATCCATTACAGATCCTGCTATCCAATGTCAACATCTGCTGTGGCTAAAACCTTCTTCCAGACAAGAACAGGCTGTCCTCAGCTGATAGAGAGATCAAGCCAAAGAAAGTCAGTAAGAATGTGAAAACAAGATCATAAATTAGTGTGCTCTTCCTAGAACAGCAATTTGCCTGTGGTTGCATGCTCTGCAGTTTGCGGTCAGCCTATTTGCATGCAGGTAACGCTATGGTGTAGAACCAGTCTCTTGTCAGAGGAGCCGAGTGCTCACCCAGCCCAAGCCACTCATTTTCCGAAGAAAAACACTAGAGGCTAGATGATTCATTCAGGATCATATAACCAGCTGGTGGGAAAACCGCTTTCCAGTTCACCATAAAAAAAGAGAAAATTAACTTTAAAAGGAAAAGGTTTTTCTTGTATGATTAAGTGATAGAAACTCTACCTTAAAGGCATACTACTATGCAAGTGATTATTCTATATAAATCATACAATAGCTCAAAATAAAAATAAATATTTTACTCATTCACTCAACAAATATTTACTGATTGCCTTCCATGTACCAGGACCCTGGCAAGGTTCTAAGAATGTTTTAGAAAGTACTAGTATTCTAATGCCTTCTATTAGGAAGATGGGTATTATATAATTAGACAAATGAAATTTTATAAATTATAGTAAGTACTGTGATGGAATTCTAACAGATTGCAACATAAGGACCTAACTTAAAATTGTATATTGAGGGAGGATAGGGTTAGAATAGTTCTGCATGTCAGAAGAAGTGACCTTTTAAGCTGAAAGCTTTAAAATAAACAGGAAATTAATCAAATGGAGAGTGATGGCAAAAATGCCTCACGAAACACATATATGGGGATAGACCATGGCCAGCCACTCCATTCCTAAGGATGCATCCAGTAGAATGTGCACCTCTATGCAACTGAAAACATGTACAAGGAGGCTCATATTAGTGTTGTTCAAGGAAAACTTTTAAAATAAAAAAAAAGGACAAGCTAAAGTGAATGTCAACAAATACTGAAATAGTCATACAAGAGAATATTGCATAGTAGTAAACATTAATAAGCAATTGCCATGTGCTACAATACAAATTCTCTCCCTTAAAACTGAGTAAAAGAAGATGGACACAACAGACTATATATTGGATGATTTCGTTTATGTTGTATTGAAAACAAGGCAAAACTAATCTATGATACTTGGGACAGTGATTTTTCTATGGGATTGGTGAGGGAGGATAATAACTGGGAAGGAACATGAGAACTTCCAGAGAACTAGTAATATGTTCTATTTCTCAACCTAGTAATGGTAATATAGGAATATTCACTCTGTAGTAGTTCATTAAGTTTCCAATTTATGATTTGTTTCTACATGTGTTAAAGTGTATTTTAAAAATGAATGTTTGAGAAGGAACAGCATTATGTGAAGATCTGAGGCCAGAAAGAAAGTGGTGCATTTGATACAGGGTAATGACACAGTTAAAAATTGTATTGGTGCCAAAATGCCCTCATGGGTGGAGTCTGAAAGAACTGTGAGAGAAAATAGGAAGTGGGAAGAGAGGGTGTATAAAAAAGAACAAGGAAAGGAAGGAGGAGGAGAGATGAGAATGGCGGACTGAGAGAACAGGCCCACGTGGCCTAACCAGGGGAAGCCTCCTAGAAGAGAGAGTTGGTGGTAGCAAGGAGCCATGGTGGCTGGCAGAAGAGTAGCAGGTGTGGAGAGTGAGGCACTGCAGCAAGATGGCATAGTGAGCTGGTACCTAGAGATGGCCAGGGATTTGGAAAGCTGATTTGTGTATCAGCATTTGTAGGAAGAAATTTGAAGAGCCTTGGAGAAGTGGGGCAGCTCAGAACATGGAGAAGTGAAGATGCTGGAGAAAGACTGGACTTTGCAGAGTGCCTGCCTCAGGTTTAAAGGGGCAAAGAGGCACCATCTTGGACATGTGTCTTTGGGACCTTTGGGATTGAAAATGGTGACTGGGGTAAGATAAGGCTACTTGTGGCTTTGAGTTAATTTCCCTTGCTAATAAAACCCTGTTGTTTAAACTGTTTTTGTCTGGCAACTGCTGTGGCATGGGTGATGCCTGTTGGTTAGAGGCTTCTGGTCCTTTTGGACCCGATTTCATATTCAGAACTAAAACAGCCAGTGTGAGACTGAACAAGGTGAGGGAAAGGCAAAGCAGTATAGCACTGAAGAGGGATTCCATTTTATTTCAGTTTATTTCATCTTAAAGAGTCTGGATTTTAAGTTCGGTGTCCAACCACTGGTGGTTCCAGAACAGGGGAATAACATCTAAACTGCGCTTTAAAAGACTAGAGAGTGTAGGAGGCGTAGAAGCAGAGAGACCAGAGAGGAGGCTATGACAGCAACCCACAAGTGGAACAATGGTGGCTTGCCTGGGTTAGTCCCCACGAAAATGTAAATGACATGGACACTCGATGGACTTAGGAGGCTGAGTTGAACAGACTTGATAATGGAGTAAATGCGTGATGAGAGGAGGATGATTTATAGCTCTGGTTTTAAAAAATAGGGTGGATAAAGTATGACCCACTAAGGTAAAGAAAACTAAGAGAAAAAGGCAGATTTGAGGGAACGTAGAGGTCAGAGGCGCCACTACCTCAGTGTCTGTTCCTCACTGACCAGCAACCATACAATTTGGGTATTCCGGGAACCAAAGCAATCACAGGAATGTAGTAATATCTACCTTCACTGCCTGTGGTCAGCCTAGCTCAAGAGCACAGGCTATCCCTGTGGCAACAGGCATGTACACAAGACTCATTTGGTCGGTCCCCAGTAATGGACTGTGGGTTCCAATTTATTAACTCAGTTTGAAAAAGCTGACCCTGAGTTGTGCCATCCAAGACGAATACACTATAAAGCTCTATCAATCCCACTGCCATCAGGTTTGAAATAGCTACAAATCTGGTAACTAGCATTTTCACCCCATTATCTAGGAAAATGGCAAAACTAGTAAGCAAGACATACCAAAGACATAACCCTAGTGTTGAGCAAGGAGGACTACAAATGAGGACTAATGTACAGACAGCTAGGAGCTTACTTAATTACGAAATTCATCCTGCCTATAGTCATCCTGCCTATAGTTTGTACAAGGTCCACAGAATATTAAGAGTCTGCTTAGTTACATATCAGTATTCAACGGACTACGGCAATCCTATGGTCTACCAGTTGAACAAAATGAAACGCAAGTCATAATAAATATTTATTGCCAAGAGCTAGTTTGTATAAGTTTAACACTCTGTTTTTTGCTTTTTAGTTTTTTTTTTTTTTTTTTGAGACAAGAACTCGCTTTTTTTGCCTGTGGAATCACAGGCTCATGTTGCCCAGGTTACCACAGTCAAGCAATCCCCAGTCTCAGCTTCCCAGGTAGCTGGGATTACAGATGCGCACCACCACACCCAGCTATTTTTTTGGGATTAGGTCTCGCTACATGTCCCTGGTGGGACTCGAACCGTGATCCTGGGCCCCGGCCGTGGCTTCCTAGGCTGCTGCTTACAGGCATGCACCACAATGCCCGGCCAATTTAACATTCTTTGTATGGTTACAGAAGACCACCACAGCCAGGCACAGCGGTGTGTGCCTGTAAATGACAGCTTATGGAGTTGCAGCTGGGACTGGGGATCATGGTTCAAGACCCGTCTGGGGCAACAAAGCAAGACCTAGTCCTAAAAAATAGCTGGGTGTGGTGGCACGCACCTGTAATCACAGCTACTTGGGAAGCTGAGGCTGGGGATTGCCTGAGTCTGTGGTACCACGGGCAACGTGAGCCTGTGGTCCCCATGTGCAAAAAATCATGAGACCTAGTCTCATAAAAAAAAAAACAAACAAACAAAAAACCAGAAGACCACCATAGCAAAATGGAAGAAATATGTAGAAATATGTTCAAGCCAATAAGTGAGCATTTTGTGTTTCTTTTTTCCCTTTTCAGTGACTTAGTTATCTCATAATTACTCAGGAATTTAAAGGGTATATAAATTCTTTCAATCAGACCTGAGAGAGTAGTGTTCAACTGACAATCAGGAGTTAATCCATTTCTCCAAACATCAAGTTTAGGCACAATAACTTGAATAGCTCAATAGCTACGATATGGCTCCACTGTGAATGCAAATGCTTACATTTTATAGCATTACAGAAGAGCAACACGGTTTATACCTGTAAAATTTATTTTATCTGGAAAAAGATAAAATACAATTTTTAACGATAACCATTGAAACACTCAAGCAAAAAAAAAAATTAGATTGCTACTAGTAAAAATATGATCTGCAATTTTTAAAGCTATACCTCCTTTTGGCATTCTAATTACAAGCACCTGCATCAATCCATTCCACCCCTTATGTTTCCTTCACATTACATTTAAAGTATGCTATGTAACAATGTATGCTATTTAAAGTATGCTATGATTTAGACTATTCACCTCAGAATATTTCAAGACACTGGCCACTGGCCCTAGAGATAAAGGACAATGTAAACAATGTTAAGAAAAGGAATGCTATTAAAACTGCTAACCCTCAAAACTGACTCTTAGGTTTTTAGCCCTTGACTATATGGAAGTCTTTGTATTGTCTCTGTTGAGGGCTAGATGAACTCTAAGGTGGACAGTTTTTTGGTTTTATTTTTCCTCACACACTGGCACTGATCAGTATTTGCTAAGTTTCAAATGGTTCCCTTTACACATATGTAGAGCTCTCTGTGCAATGATATCCCCTTTGGTACTCACCCCTAAGAATACCAGGTGCTCTGGCTCCCCCAAATTCCCTACTCTATCTTGTCAATTCAAGGAGTCTGCCAGGTTTTGCCAGTTCGCCTTCCTGTTTCTCAGCCTGGAAGCTCTCAAGCTAGTTAGATGGAGCGACCACATCACTCATCTCATTTGTCTCCCTTCTCCTGGAGATCAGTATCTTGTGCTGCGTATCTTCAAAATCTAAAAGTCATTTAACATATTTTGTTTTGTTGTTGCTATCATGTATGGTGGGAAGGGTAAAGCCAGTTTCTCTTCCAACATCGTAGTCAGAAGTGAAAATCAGGCTGTAGTCCTGAACCAGTAATATTTTATACGACAACTTGGAACTTCTGATAGCCCCAAATTTGTGCAATAAAAAGTCACTATTTGGGGACTTATTATTTGTGAAGGAGAAATTCTGTCCTCATCTTTTATTTCTCATAGCAAAGTCACATGGAAGAGAAATGAAAGCACTTAGGAACTACATGGAGACCTGACCCTACTTTAGTAGGCCAATCAGCTATTCCACCCAAAGGGAAGCATTAGATGGATTTTTTCTTCAAAACATTAATATTTAAGTTGCTGCTTACTTTCTTTCTACTGAACACAAATTTACAAAGATTATTTACAAAAAGAAAATGAATCTTTACACACCTAACATAAAGTGATACAAATATAAACTTTGCCATTTCTGTGCACAGTAAGTCAACTATAAAAACTCTGTTTTTTCCTGCAACTTGAAAATTGTTCTTAAAAAGATACAAGAAACCACAACTACCTAAAGGGCAGTCGTGCTGACTGACAGCACTTGGCAATTAAAACAAAATAAAACTATGCACAGAGCTTGTCATCACCACCTACTACTTGTCATCTACAAATCTAGAACCTGACATTTAACTTGGTCCAGCAAAGAAACTTGATGTTTTTAATGACCCAACTCTAAAACAAACCATGCTTCCCCTTATATATTAACATACCCATAATTGACAGGCAAAAACACAGCAAGTTTAATACTTCCGTGTTACCAATTTCATC
>PVHY01014237.1:0-39035 GCA_004024945.1 Uropsilus gracilis
GCAATACTTGTCCCCTAGGTTGCTGGGTATCACTGTTTCCATTTCAAAGGTTACCATAAAATCAGCTTCCTCTGCTGCCTGTGGCTACACCCATTTTCTGCACATACATCTACAAATGAAAAAACAAAAGCACAACACCCAACTCCAAAGAATTAGCCCTTGTCCTAGAGAGCGCCTTTTCTGTACAGTACGGAACATTGGAACACTTGGATATTCATACTCTAAGATACCCCCAGTAATGTGAATGTGGTGGTGGGGAGCACTTCCTTCACAATAGCATACAAATAAGCTATCTCTATAGTTTTCATAGAACAAAGGTGTGGCCTAAAAGAAGGGCCAAAGGAAGAAGTCATGGATTCTGGAACTGACGCTGAATATGATGCCCACGGATCAACATTTTACTTGGAAGGTGACTGCATATTTACATAAATGCCTCCCAATATGTACTTGAAGCAGTTCCTAGCACAGAGGACCCAGTAATCTCCCCAGCTCCCTGTCCATGCAACACTGCCAAGGGCAACAGCTTTCATTGTTAGAAGAGTCAGGCATCTTCTAGTTTGATGTTATATGTCCAACTTATATTCAGTTATTCCTCCATGAGACATTTACCCACTTAGAGGCCTGGAACTAGGGTGGGATAGCTTCGGCTTGCGCTCACACTGGAACTAGGGTGGGATAGCTTTGGCTTGCACTCACACTGGACACTGTTGGTTGGGAAGTGGCAAAGTGTAAAATCTTTCTAGTACTAATAAACCTAATTGGAAATTTAATCTCTCAATAGTTATTGCTATGAAACAAAATAAAGAGACAAAAACAAGAATACAGAAGATTTAAAAAGCACAATTAACCAACTTAACTCGACTAGGTGACATTTATAAAATACTATGAGTAACACCTACAGAATAGTCTTTATAGATGCTCGTGGAACACATATCAAAAGACCATATATTAGCCTAAATAATTCTCAAAATTTCAAGGAACCAAAATATATAGACTATACTCTCTGGTCCAAGGAAATGAAATAGAAATAAAAAAGAGAGCTAATAACAAAACCTCAAATGTTCAGAAGCAATGCATATAAAAAAACCCCATGCCATCAAAGAAGCTCAGTGTAATTGTAAACCATTTTGAGTACTGAAAGTAGCCTGTAGGCTGGGTGTAGTGTTGCGTGCCTGTAGTCCAAGCGCTGGGAGGTTAGAGGCCTGGGATCACTTGAGTTTGTGGGTTCAAGACTACCCCAAGCAACATAGTGAGACTTGGTTTCAAAAAAGCAGCCAGGCATGGTGGCAGGTGCCTGTGATCCCAGCTATCTGGGAGGTTGAGGGTGGGGAATGCTTGAATCAGTGGGATCGGGACTGCCCTGGGCAACAAAGAGAGATCTAATCTCAAAAGAAAAAAAAAGTAGCCTATAGTAAACTAACTTTATTGGGATATTTGTGTTGTACGCTTTAAACATTATTGATGATTTTGTATTCAGTAGTTGCCTTTTAAAAAAAATAGATGCTTTGAGATGGCAACTACTCTCAAGGGCTTTTGAATCCCTTGAAGGACAAAAAAGACTGAAAAAACTGCAGTGAAATTAAGTGTGTGCGTAAAGGGCACGGGCATGTGTGAATGTTCACCACACCTCTGATAATTTGTTCTCTAGGAGAAAGAGTTGAGAAATTTAGTTGAGAATGTGAACACTAATCCAGATTTGGGAATTTTAAAATGAATTCTCCAGAGCCTGAGTCCTTTCTAAAGCACTCTAATACGACTTGGGGAACACTTTTCCATACACATGTTTGAAATAACTGAGCACTAAGTGTGCATTCAGAGTGAGGGCTCATGTTGTGCTGTATCTTTCACTCCCACACACACCCACACAGTGACAAGAAGCTGTTCAGCTTCAGGAGGTACAGTCAGAAACAAAAAGGCTTGGATCATAACCTAGAATAATTGGAATTGATGTTCTAATTTTTTACATATGACTATCTGTTTTGAGAGTCTAGGATTTAGTCATAGTGGATAGGACTTTAATTCTCAAGTTTAACCAAGTCCATGATATGATACTTACAAGGTTAATATCTGGTTAAGAGGTTACCCTACAAAGTTTCAGTTGGGAGATTAATACCTAGTGAAAACATTTTAAGTGTGTGTTCTCTGAAACAATTAAACTGTATACCTTTCACAATGCCTCCATTTCTCACTTCTAAAATCACATTGTGAATCTTTTTTCACCGTTTCAAGGATATTCTTCACCACAACACTTTTGGAAGGCACAAAAGCCATTTCCATGGGGTCAAAAGGAAGGACTAAGGAATTCAGGCATCACATGGAGGGGATGCCAGTGGTAAATAAAAGGGCCTTACTTCTTTTTTTAAAAAATTATTTATTTTAATATATACATATATATTTCACATCAATCACATCATTGTGGTCCCTAGGGGTCCCCCACCAACTCCCCTCCTTGGCCACTCCAGCTGGTCCCCTCCCGCAGTTGTGTACTTTCATTTGGTTGTCCATATATTAGTGAAACCATTTGGTATCTGTTTTTTTCCTTCTGACTTGTTTCTGCCAGTATGATTTCTTCTAGGTACATCCATGTTACCAGAAAAATCATCAAATTTGTCATTTTTTATTGATGCGTAATATTCCATTGTGTATATATACCACATCTTTTTCAGCCAGTCATCTGTCTTGGGGCATTCGGGTTGTTTCCAAGTTCTTGCAATTATAAATAGTGCTGCAATAAACTCCGAGCACAGGTGTCTCTTTGTACCCACACTGAGGTCTCCTTTGGGTAGATTCCCAGAAGAATGAGATTGCTGGGTCAAATGGTAGTTCCATTTTCATTAGTTTGAGGGTCCTCCATACTGCTTTGCATGGTGGTTGGACCAGTTTACAATCCCACCAGCAGTGTAAAAGTGTTCCTTTCTCTCCACATCCACGCCAGCACTTGTTGTTGTCTGTTTTTTGGCCTTACTTCTTTATCAGCATAAATTTGCATGTTAACAAAAGTATTCCAGCAAATAACAATGTGAGGATGATTTCCACAAGTGTCACAACAGGCTGCATTTTCTAGATGAAATGGAAGAAAGATGGTATTAGTACTCTTATGGTTCTTTGACATTGCAAGTAGTTCACTATTTTATGTTACAAGACACTTCATAAATGAAAACAGACTGATGGCCAAAAGAACAGCTTCACCCTGTAAGAACAGTGGATTTCTGGACTTTTTTTTTTTTATCCTTTCTACATGCGTTCTGCAGTATTTTACTATATGAGGGTTCTTTAGTCAAAAACAATAAAGAATACAAACTGTGATCAGGTTTCAGAATTTTCCAGAGGTAGACTCTTAGCTGTTGCAAAACTGTACAGGTAGCTCAATTTACCTTTATTTATTTATTTTCACTTTTTTATTGATTGCGCGCATGCACACACACACACACACACACATATAACTTCATTGTCTATCCCGAGGTTCTTCCATCACCTTGCCACCTATGAACCATCTTTATCTCTTGTGCCCTTCCCCTCCCCCAATTTTATTCACCTCCCCCTATCTTGCTCTATGCTTCAATTCTGTTGGCAGTTTTTAATTTTTCTTGTCTAATTTCAACATACCTTTAAAATGAAATGCTTCCAGAGAAGAACCATAAATTTGTTGAAGCTGGACAAATCCATTCTTCTAAAAAGGGTGGAAGTTCAAATCTATAGTGGGAGAAAGATTTTTTTAAAAAGAAGTTCATATGTGATAAAACAAATTTTGGACAAGCAAATTATTTCAAAATTTGAATTAATTTTCTAATCAAGGTTAAAGAATGACAAGTACTAAAAAGCAATGGAAATATTTGCGAAGTTGTTTATCCCTAGATTTTTAATTTATTGAGCTTCTCAAATCGTTGACAGTATTTGCATCTAAGGTGGCAGAATGAGGGACTTACAGATCTTAGAATTTTTTCAGTTTTATATAATGTATCATTTTTCTAATTGTGTCTTTAGACTGGGGCTGGTGACAATAAAGTGAAGGTAAAAAACAGCAAATGAGTTAATCAGACTTTTAACGCCATTAGGCTGTGGCTGCCACCTGTAGCCTTGAGTTGGATTAATGCAGAAGGCACTTGGGGGATGTGGGCACGGGTCACGCATATCCCTAACTGTGGACACCTGGGCCCAGAAAGCATGGGTGTGTGCATGTGTACCTGTGCACATCTGTGTCCAGGAGGGAGGATGAGTGTGGGAAGGAGGGAGGAAGAGAGAGGGAAAGAGAGCGAGCTAGAGGTTAGATAAAGACAGAGAGACTACCCTGCCTTGCCTGCCTGTCTACCTGATCTATCCTGGGCATGTTTGCCATACAAATGTCCAAGAACATTTTCCTCTTGTTCTTTAATGGGCAATATTTTAAATATCGAAATAAATGTTTCACTTCTGTATACTTTTGTGTCCCATTTCCCAATCTTTCGGGGGAAAGGACAAGCAAGAACAACACCTAAGCTGGAGAAGGCAGAGGGCTGAAACAGCAAGCAAGGCCTCCCAGCATCTCCCTGCTGTGCTGTGCCCCAGATGGAACTGGGGGCTCTGGTAGTGCAGAAGGGGTCTCACTCGGGAAGAGCCCGGTGGGAAAAATCCCCACAGCTCAGGCATCCTGCCCTAAGTACTAAAGGCATCTCACTCGAAGAGCCACCCAGCTGCCCAAACAGTCACGCAGCAAATTCCTACGCATATTCTCTTGCATTTCTTCGGGTGTGCCTCCCTGTTAGGGGCGCAGAGCAACTTCTCTGGGTGGAGCTGTCTACTCTGGGGCGCATCCCAGTGTAGGGGGTCTTGGGGAGGACAAAAGGCAGGAAGCTCCCGCACTCACCATTCAACCTCACCACCGCCTCTGCCTCCACCACACCATGGCGGAGGAACAAACGCCCACCCAGTGGTGTGCGCCTCGGCCAACGCCCTCCCCAACTGCCGGGTTAGCTTGGTGACTAGGACCTCTTGGGCTGCCAGGAACCTGGGGCTGGAAGACCCGCTTTAGTTCCCTGCGAGCATGCGCCCAGCCAGCATGCGCTGGGTCTTCGTAGCCCCGTCCCTCCAGTCCCAGCGCTGCCAGCTCCTTCTTGAACACAGGCCCCAGCCTACTCACCCCCAGAACCCTTCAGAGCTCGGGTCCAAGTCCTCCCTACCTCCAGGCACTGCCAGCGGCCCCCAAACCCTGAAAACCCCCTTTTGGCGTCCTCTTACTTTCTCCCCAGGCTCTTCCCCTCTGCACCCTGTGGGGTCACCCCACCCGACGAGGTCCCCTTCTTCCGGCCATGGTCACCCTCTGGGGCCCAGTCTCCGAAAATGTCAAGAGATTCAGTGACCACCCCCTCCCGGGTCTGTTTGTTGGGGGTGGAGGTCAGGGTTGCAGGGAAATCCTAGCAGCTCAGGCACCAGCTCCTGTGACTCCTTTCTCGTGGGCCGAAAGCCCCCAATCTGGGCGAACCCTGCGTGGTCTCTGGTATCCCCTGTGCCGAACGCTGCTCGTTTGTAATTCTAGGAGGGAAGTCAGGAATTTCGTCCAATGTCTTTAGATTCTCACAAGCTGGTTCCTTAGGCCACCCACAAAATCTCCAAAGGGGAAAATGCGGTCTTCAGGGCTGTTTATTGCACAAATATATTTACAGCAAGATATATATACAGTCGGGAATGTGTTCCCCCCCCACCCCCCCCCGCCCCGGGTCCGCCGGTAGTAGAGAAGGAAGACAGAAGGGCCACTGGTTGGAACTGAACCACGGTGCCTTTTTTTGTTGTTTTTTCATTCACTGATCTTGGCTCGAGAAGCCAAAGTCAGGAAGACTTGCTCCAGCGTGATCTGGCTGATGGAGTAGTCTTCCAAACGGTATTGCTCTTTAGCGTCCTCCAGAATACCAAAGACCTTTAACAAGGACACAAAGAATGTGCAGTGACCATTGCTGTTCTCACCTCCCGCCCCCCACCTGAAGAAACATTTCCCCTCCTCCAGCTCCTGCCAAGTTACTGTTGGGGGAACACCAGGCACAGAAGGGGGGGGGGGATAGGGAGTCAGTGGGAACAGTTGCTGGATAAACTGAGAGGAGTCTGTTCTCTGTCCTCATTTTCTTGACTGGGCAAATAATGAGAACGTGGAGTAGAACAATTAAACGTCATCAGCAACCTTATGTCCCACTCCTCCCGGAAGCCAGGCTCCCAGTTCACATGACCAGATCCCATATACTTCCCCATTACCAATGCAATTTTGACAAGCTGTGTTAGAAGGGTAAGGTTTGTACAATCACCTCTCCCCAGCTTAAGTCCTTGCTGGGAATGTAGTAGGCTAGGATCCCTTGATTCTCCTGACTTAATTCACTACCTAAGAAAGGAAACATGGTAGGTGAAGATTCTTGCGGATTTCATTTGACATTGCTAAATGGCTGCTACATCAACATAATTATACACAATAGAGGGAAGAATCGATGTGGATAGTAAAAAATGGACATGATTCAAAAGCGCACCTCTTTAGTATACATGACATGGATAATTTTTCAACAGATTTATTTGTGCTGAAATTGGTGTTATCTGGAGGTCACAATAACTACAGATGGCAGGCTTTCAGGTACATAAAAAGCCCGTAAACATCCAAGAAAACTTGGGTGTTCTAAAATTCTAATGTTTCTAATATTCTAATGTTTCTTTTTTTATTATTTATTATTTTTAATTGTTTGTCTACATAGCTCATGTTTGTAGGCATGGTCCTTCCCCCTCTGCCTTCCTCCCCTTCCCCTGGTCCCCCATCTGGTCACTCCAGTTCTTGTTGTTATTTGTTGGTTGATGAGTGGCCCATTGGTCTCTGTGTTCTTTCCAAAGCACTGTCCTTCTGGGTGAAGTCCCACATTCCTGGGGGACTGCAGACCAGGTTGATTAGCTCTTCATGATTAAGCTTAGGGCAAGTGGCCCTTCTGAGCGTGTTGGTGAACCTCCCCGTCGGTCTTGTGTGAAGAGTGGCTCTCCCTTATTTCTTAGCACTGGTACCTGGCTTTGGGAAACCACTTCCTAGCCCTTGGCCGTGGGGGAGTTCCCTGAAAAAAATTCTAATGTTTTTATAAGACTTTATTCCTTACCATAGTTCTGAGAATAGGAACGTGGAAGGTTTTCATTTTGGTTATGTATGTGTGTGTCCTCCTGGCTATTCAGGCACACAAAACAGGAAACCATACCTCTAAATCATCAAGTTCGGGGGTGTGTTCAGGGTCTTTTATAGGTAAGAGCACAATGATGGACTGAGAAGAGGATGGTGCCCATTCCACACTTACAACTAGTAGATGTTTATACTTAATGTTGTGTACTTGCAAGTTGTTGAAAAACAGCTGGATTAAAATATTTTAGACGAGATCGGGCGCGTTCAGGGTGGAATGGCTGTAGACTGGATTAAAATATTTTAAAGCTATATATTCAAGTAATTAAATAAGGAAACCATTAGACTGAAGTGGCTTTAATTCCTTGGTTGCCTGTGTAAAGCAATAAAAATGCAAGTAGAGCAAATATACCTGAATCTAACAAGACAGAAATTAAGAAATATCAATTACACAAGTCACATAGGTTTTCCCAAATAAGGCCACTGCTACAGCCAAGGAAACATTTCCTTTCTTACTCCTTGCCTTCTCTATAAAAACCTCTCCCCCTGACTCCAGTCTGTGGGGACCTCCTAGTCATCTTGAGATTGGTGCTGCATAATTTGAATTGGTTAATATTCAAATCCTGAAGATTTATTGTCTCAGTTAATCTTTTAAAAGTCCTAGTGTCCAAGGGGGCATAGCTCCCCCATTTCCCACCCCCAGCCGTGGGAGCAACTAGTCATCTATGACACTCACTGAGCCTTTTGGACTGACTGCTTTCTCACTGCTCCTGTGAGCTTTGAGCTAGTTGCCATCAGCTGTCTTAGCACAACCAGGCACAAGAAGTTTACAGGAATAAGCATTCCAGAAAGAACTCACTATAGAAGGTCAATAACTGTCAACAACCATTGTCATTTTCACAAGAAAATTTTCAGAAGAAAAGTTATGGGGGGGGGAAGGTATTGGAGATACACAGTGTATAGCTAGTGAGAACAATTACAACTGAACACCTGACCAATCTAATTACCTGGGAAAGTTGTTGCAATAAAATTTTTAAAATTCTCTAATTCATTCTCTTCTGAATCAGTGTTGATCTTGACCTTCAGAATATAAATGTTGCCAAACTTGTGCTTGAGGTGCTGAGGGCTGCCCAGACACACGAACTTTCCCTTCACCAGGATGGCCAGCCGGGTACAGAGGGCATCACATTCCTCCATACTGGCAAAACAAGACACCAGAATGAAGGAAGCCTAAAAAGGGCACCATTGAAGAGATCTCGTCGTTCAAATCTCAACCATTTTGGGACTCTGAAACAGGAAGTTTTGTCATGATCATGTAGCATGATCAACACCATGGGAAATGGAGATATTTTCAAATTCAGAGTCATAGAGGACTAATTTCTTGAATGGAACAACTCCTGAATTTCTTTTCCTCTTTTCTCAACAAGGAGTACTGGCCATTCCATTCACTAGGGTCAATGAGGTGCTGACCTGCTCAGCCAAGTTCACTACCCAATACCGCCAGTCCCAAATAAAGCCTTCCCATCACCGCTGTAATTCTTACAACGCTTAGTCAAGCCTCCCAATGAACCACACCTATGGGAGGTGATGATAATGGCTCTGCCACTTTCACGAGTCTGTGTCACTGTGTTCCACAGCAGGCGTCGGGCTACTGGGTCCATGCCAGTCGATGGCTCATCCAAGAAAATGACCGAGGACTTTCCCATGAGGGCGATCGCAGTGCTCACTCGACGTTTATTTCCTCCACTTCACATTTAAGAAGGGAGAGAGAAAGCAAAAGAAGAACAGTAATTTAGTGCACGAAATTTCATTTATTTCCTATTATTTATAGGAAACAACTTGCCTGTTTCCCAAATTCTGAGTCACAGGAAGCAGCAGAGATATTTAAATTTCTAACTGCATGTGACTAAAATATGGCCCAAGACTCAGTCCAGTTACATAAATCAAGTAGTTTTCATTTGAGATGTTCAAAAGTGATTTTGGTTTAGAATATAAAGTTTGGCCAAATTATCAGCAAAATTTCCAGTTTCATTTTCAGTTTCATTTTGAGGTTCTCTGAGACTCCAGATATACAAACTATATAATGACCAGTCCAATAGAAAGAATCTCACTATTCTTACTTGAGAGACAAAGAACTATAGAGATATAAGCATAATTGAATGCTTATAGTTCCAATAGAACCAGGATTGTGAGTTTCATCTCTGCCAAAGGAAGATGTAATACTACTAGGTCTGCTTTAGTCTTCACATCTAAACTAAACTTCAGATTGTTTCACAGTTATTGTTTGTAAGTGAGGTTCTAGTTAAACTTTTGAGATCCTATTCCAAAGAGCAGAAATATAGGAAGGTTCCTCAATATGAGTTGCAATGAGTGCAGCAGTAAACTTACCTGTAAGTGTAGATAAACTTGTCAGCATAGGGTCCCAGATTTAGTGATTGTAGAAACTTATTTATGTAAGGTTTAATCTGGTTTTCAGGAATTCCCCACAACCTGGCATACATGACCAGTATCTCCCGAGCTGTCATGTAATCCAGCAATGCATCAAACTGTGGACAGTAACTGATTTTTGATCTTACCTAAAATAAGAAAATAATGATACAAAACAACTATTTCATGGAACAAACTGTAAATACAGAAAAGAGAAGACTTGAAGTCCTATAGTTCAACCTGCTAAGAAGGTTAGAACTCACAGTTTTTACAAAGAAATTCTTGTCCAGTGATTAGAGGAATCATTGCTGCTGGAAGGTGTTTCCATATGTCTAAATTATAGGTGTACAAGGGTATGTGCCCAAGAAAGAATTTTATAAGATGAGATTGTCTCCTTATCATTGAACTATAATCAATCTATGAAATAAATGGAAAATAATTTTTAAATAGAAGTGTGTTTGTGATGACTGTGTAACAGGCTATTTTAGTTTTATATTTTGTGCCAAGAGTAAAGCATTCCAACAAAGGGTTTTATTGTAGATTTTTTTTTCACCCATGCTGTTGCTAAGTGTAATAGTTTGGTCATGATGCTGAATGTGTCCTTAAAGACTAAGACTGAAACCCACGGACTGAGCTAACAGTATTGATATTAACTCCTATCATCATCATCATATCTGATCATATAATCTCCACCCATAAGTCAACATGCTGTTTACATTTCATACAGTAGTGGTATCTTACCTTTAGGATATTTCTGGTGATGCTATAGTTGTCAATAAACACACCACCAGAGGTAGCAATCTCCTCTCCAGTCAGAATTTGGAACGTAGTGGTTTTCCCAGCTCCATTTAGTCCAAGCAATCCAAAACACTCCCGTTTTTCAATTGCAACAGAAATATTTCTCACAGCCAGAACAGGTGGGAATGTAAAATATATCTTAAAAATGCAGAAAACAAAAATGTAATAAATAGAACTTAAATGTCAAATATAAAAATGTCAGACCCCTATGGGCTACTGCACCATCTCAGTTTACTAGAATTCTCCCAGCATGAAAAACCAAAGATTCCAATGAAGCAGGGAGTCCTTGACACTCTTGGCATGTTCTTTACCAGGAGAGAATGGGACATGAGATTGGACGTTAAATAATGCTACCTTTACAAGTTCCTTCATAAGCACTGTGGCATTCAAGCTCTTCAGCGGTTGTGACAGTATTCTTTTTCTTTCATTTTCTACATCTTCATCACTGGATTCCCCAGATAATTCTGTGGCCACTGTGTCCTGTATTTTCAAAGTAAGAATGATAGCAATAAATGCCCTTTAGAAATCTGGTCTATCAAGATGGCAAAACAGAAGACTTGAGTCATTACCAACGGATTTCCTGCACATCACCTTAGCTCTTCTTTGCCACTTCCAAAGTCATGAGTCATAAGTCAAAAACAATACTCCCAGTCATGAGTAAGTAGGATGTTCTTCAAGATGGACACTTCACTAAAACTGCAACCACAACAAAACCTACTGATTATAACCAAATGGTGTTTGTTAAAATAATGTATATTCGGGAAGATACCATTGGAACTCAGAGTAGGAAAAGAAGAACTTTTCTCTGAGAGTAAAGGAATTCAGAGACAACTACATATAAAAATATCTAAGCTTAATTTTTAAAAAATGAATTCACCAGGGTACACCAAGGGGAAGAGAGAAGTGGGAACTGCATGGTGGAAGGGGTTTTCTAAAATTTGTACATAAACCTTTTTCAATCTAAAATTTTTTAATTTTAAAAGATGTTGATTTATAGAAATTATGAAGATAGGACAGTTCTCATACACATTTGACTGATTCTTGATACTAACATATTACATAATTATGGCATATTGATCAAAACTGAAAGTTTATTATTGGCTCAATTCTTTTAACTACCAAGACCTTCCTCAATGTTAGGGAAAAATATGCTGAATATTTTGTCTTTAAGTTACTTAATAAAATATATATCTAGACAAGTACATAAACCTAAATTTACATCTCAATGATTTTTTTCTAAAGGTGGACATACATGTGGAACCACCTCAATAAATAATATTGCTCTAACTAGTATCCTAAATTAAACTTTATATAAATTACATCTTAGTTTTGTTTGTTACGAGCTTTATACAAGTGGAATTCAACTTTATGTATATTGGAACCTTTCAAGATTCTCATCATTTTTTCTCAATTTTCTTATTAATATTTAAATTTAAATAAGCCAGAAAGAACAAGTACTGGATGATCCCACCTATATGCTGGATATAGGGAAAGCAAACAAATGAAAGGACAAGGAAAACCTAAAACCAACAAACTGCCAGCAAAATTAAGCATAGAGCAAGGGAGGGGAGGGGGCAAGTCAGGGGAGGGAGGGATGGTCACAAGAGATTAAGATAATGGTTCACGGGTGACAAGGTGGTAGGAGAAATTTGGAGTAGACAATGATGTATATGCATGTGCAATCAAATAAAGAAATGTAAAAAATAAATATTTAAAAAATAGATAAAAATATTTAAATTTTATTAATATGACCATTTTTAGAATGCTACCCTCTTTCTACCTTTCTGAAGTAAACCTGACCATCAGTGGTCAAATTACTAACATTTTTGAAGGATTTTCACTTCTATGTCAATAGCAAGATTTTTATGTTTTGTTATATTCTCTGTGGTGATACCGGTTTACAACACTGTGATTCAGAGGTATAGGTCCACACTTCTTCAGATGTTTGATTCTATATCACATCCATCTTAAGGCACCCATATTCCTTCACCATTGTCTATTGATTGGGTCTTCTCTTCCCATTTGCTCATCACCTTCTCTTTCCCCTTCTAGTAGTTTCAATTTAACAGTCAGATTTTGAAGGTTTAGTTTTGCTTTGATTTTATCTGACTTTTGTAATGTTCTTTTTAGGTATTAGTCTCAGTGTAATCGTCTCATAGGAGAGTAGGGCAGTAAGATAACTAAGAAAGGAATCAAGAAACTAGAAAACAAAATATGTAACAAAAGTTGAAAATGCAAAAGTTGATTCTTTAAAGAGATTAATAAAAGTAGTTAATTGCTAGTAAATGTAATCAAGAAATTAGGTGGTAGGAAAGAAAACAGATTACTATAGATGATAAATGCAGAAGAAAAAACACCAGGAACAAATCTGTGTCAATAAAATTATTCAAAATTTTCCTCCCTTCCCTCCCCTTCCCTCCTTTCTAACATCCCTGCTTATTTTTTTTTACAATACAGGATTTCTCTCCTTAGGTGTGGTCACCATAGTTTTCCCTCTCCCAAAGTGCCCACAGTCCTCTCTCACTTTCACTGTGCTCACCTCCCTGCAATCACATTCTCTACACTCCCTCTCTTCCTACCCGCCTTCCCCTCACTCCTGAGTGTCAACATCTATGGTATGCTTTCAAGGGTCAGTTTTACAGTTTGTGTCTGACCCTTTATTTGTTTTCTCTAGAGTCCACATATAAATGAAACTATTTGGTATTTGTCTTTCTCCTTCTGGCTCACTTTGCTAAGAATAATTCCTTCCATTTCTAACCATGTTGTTGCAAATGATGTATCTTTTTCATCACTGAGTCGTATTCCATTATGTATATATATTGCATCTTTTAAAAATCAGATTATTGTATTATTTTTTAAAATTTAATTTTTTAATTGATTGCACATCTATATATTTTACATCATTGTCCCACCGCCTTATCACCCATGAACCATCTTAATCTCTTGTACTCATCCCTTCCTGATTTTACCTTCACTTGCTCTATGTCTCAGTTCTGCTGACAGCTTAAAAATTTTTTTGTTCATTTGTTTGCTTATTTTCCCAATATCCCTCATATAAGTGAGACAATCCAGTATTTCTCTTTTTCTTTCTGACTTATTTCTGCTAACATGATTATTTCCAGCTCCATCCATGTTGCTGCAAATGACCTAAGTTTGTCTTTTTAGATCGGTGAATGATATTCCATTGAATACATATACCACAATTTTTTGGATCAAATGGTAGTTCCATTTCAGTAGTTTGAGAGTCTCCACACAACTTTCCATAATGGCTGAACCAGTTTGCATTCCCACCAGCAGTGTGAAAGTGTTCCTTTCCACATCCTTGCCAGCATTTGTTATTGCCTGTTTTTAATTATATATATTTTAATATGGGCCATTCTTACTGGTGTGAGATGGATCTCATTGTGGTTTTGATTTATATTTCCATTATTATTAGTGATGTTGAATATTTTTTCACATGCCTATTGGCCATTTGTATTTCTTCTTTTGAGAAGTGTCTTTTTAACTCTTTGCCCCCGCCCCCCTTTTTTTACTAGGATTTTTGCTTTGTTTTTGTTAAGTTGTGTGAGTTCTTTGTGGATCTTTGTTATCAGACCCTTATCACTTGTATGGAGGGCAAATATTTTTCCACATTCAGCTGGCTTTCTTTTTGTTTTGGCTATTGTTTCTTTTGCTGTACAGAAGTTTTTTTAGATGTAGTCCCAGCTGTTCGGACACACCTGTAGATGTGTCCTGAAAAAGGTTTCTGAAGTGTAAGTCTTGAAGTGTTTTGCCCATATTTTCTTATATGTATTTATGGTTTTAGGTCTTACATCCAAGTCTTTTATCCATTTTAAGTTTTTTTGTACATGGTATGAGGGAGTAGTCTATTCTTTTGCATGTAGTAGCCCAGTTTTCCAGCATTATTTATTGAAGAGACTGTACTTGTTCCATTGTATGGTTTTTGCCCCTTTGTCATATTTTCAATTCTATTTCATAGGTCTGTGTGCCTGTTTTTACTTCAGTACCACACTGTCTTAATTATTATGGCTTTGTAGTATAATTTAAAGTCTGGGAGTGCAATTCCTCTATTCTCTCTCCTTTTGGTCAGGAGAGTTTTGGCTATTTGAAGTTTAGAAACCACAAAATTAAAATTATGGATGAAGAACTCTGAGTCACATAAATTACAGCCAGCATGGGTTGATTTATATTTCTATATTCAATAATGGGGTTTAGGTGTGTGCAGAGATAAACTTTTCATTTTAGAGCTGTCTTTAAGATTGATAGTTGGTTACTCACCCTTTTAAATAACTTGTAGATACCAAAGAAAATGCTCTGAACTACAAAAGTGGTCACTTTCCATTCGGATGTGTCCAGAGAGAAAAGCAGTAAGAAGAAAATTAAGCCTGTGACAGCCATTGCAAGTATATATCTTCCTATAGCATCATTTTCCAGACTATATATATTACGGTCAAGATCTGTTAATAGCAACAGAGAAAAATTATAAATAGATGTACTTTAAAAGTTAACATAATGAGGAAGCTTTAAGAAGAGGAAGTGCTATAAGAATCAAATGGAATGGTTATCAAATAAGCATACAATGAATATATTTAATAATATGTTTAGTAATTTGTACGTATGCAAACTAGCTTCAAAAATCCTATGCTACCCTATGAAATCATTAGCTACCATAATGTAGGTTTTGGTTTATACTTTCAATACTTATCTACCACTTCCTATATTTTCTTTCCCACACTTTCTTAATATTACCATTAAAAACTATGATCAACATGTCTAATAATTAAACAGGGCTACCACTAGGGATTTCTAAGGTAGAAATCAATGTTTAACCCTTTCTTGAATGAAACTACTTTTTTTCTTGAATTCATTCAATTATTAATTTTTCAATTTAGTGCTCTTTACCACCCAAATAACTACTTTCAATCTTTAAGCACCCACCCAACAAACATTTATATGACTCCAAGTGCTGGAATCTATGATAGACAATGAGGAATTTAATTCACCACCCTAGTTTCAAAGAGTTAGTATATTGGGGGAGAAGAATAACAGAAATGTATACACAATACAGGTCCTCATCATGAAGATTCTTATTCACAAGAAAGTGCATAATGCATTAAGATTTGAATCTTAGCTCTAACTTGTACAAGTTGTATGGCATACAGTAAGGTCATCAGTTTTGCTTAATTTTCACTTTCCCCAAATAACTATGTACAACTTGATGAACTGTGATGATTCAAAATAATACATGTAGAGTTTTTCACTTGCAAAAAGAAACTAAGTCCAACTCTGATAAATTTTGGGGAGCCATAGGTACTCACATTCTGTACTACAATTTATGTAAGAAAAAGCAGGTTTAAGAGAAGAACAAAGTCTTTTTGTATCCTGGATATCATAATATTTGCTGATGCTCATCCCAAAATTATGTATTGGAAGTACCATCATTACATAGAAGATGCTACTTGCAATGGTAGACGTGTTTCCTGCGGCAAAAAAAGAAGATAATATTAACTTGCTTTACATGAAATGAACTACCTCAGTAAAAACAAACAAACAAAATTCTCCACATTTATCAAGTTAAATTGAAAAAATTAAAAAAGTCATAGTATTATCTTCACAAAACTCTAACTTCTTTCCACTAAGTATATTATCCTTAATGTCTTTTAGCATTGTTTGTTCATTGGAAAATCCTTTTGAGAAAATTGATGTCCTACCATCAGTCTTCTGAGGCTAACAGAAAATCCACATGCATTGTTTCTCACATATTTTGTCCTGCATGATCAGCAGCTATACGAAGTTCTTATAGAATAGTTAGCAAATTACTCAACAGTGGGAAAGACAAAAGGAACAGTTTGTTTTTCATTCATCTTAAAGAACCAAGCTTAAAGTTCAGTTTTGCCAATATTAAGTTGAAATTTAAAAACAGTTGAGGAATACATCTGAGGAAATATGAAACATGAATAAAGTAGTAAGGTTATGAGTGGTAATTTTGAGACTTTAAGAATGAGTGCATATTATTGGGAATAAAGATAAAATTATTTAACTGAACAAAAGTTATTTTCAAATACCTCTTATATTCCCATGTGACATCTATGAAACCCCCCTGCTAAAATTCATGGAATGAAATACTCTTATTTTATTGAAAGACCACCATTTAAACACCTCTCACTTTAATAAAATATATAACAAAGTTCTGAGCAACAGGGTACTGAACTTATAGTAGTACATGTAAAGCAAGAATTCTTACACAGTCCACAAAGACATTCTATTGAATTTCTATCTTTTAGGAGATTTTAGAACCCAGCACTATCTTGAATGGGACATTGACATTTTCTGTACTTTAGTTCAGTGGTGTTGAGCTTTAAAAGTGTCCTGAATCATAAATATATTGTAAAAAAATGAGTTATTAGTTTAAATATATTTTTACTACAGAATAAATGAATAAGAAATGTCACCAAAAATCTAGAAAGTGGTCAAGTGACTTAGCACACAATGCATGAGTCAATGTAGAATTTATGGGAAATTAGAAAATATTTCTGACTTGATGAAAATACAGCATGCTGAAATTTGTGAGATAAAACTAAAATATAGTACTTGTAAGAAAATTTATAGCCTAAATCTTATATTCCAAAGAAGAAAGACTTAAAATCATGTAATATCTGATCTCAGAGTTAGGGTTGAGAACAGGAAATTAAATCCAAAATAAATAGTAGAATAAGTATAAAAACAGAGAGCCATAAAATAGGACAAAATAGACAATATTGGCAAAACCAAAAATTTCTTTGAAAAGATTATTTTAAGTGGTAAATAAAAATCTAAAGAGGAATAAAGAGAATAGAAATTTGGGAGAGAGTAAGCGAGACAGCAATATCAGGAATTAACAAGGAGATTTCAGTATTTACCTACAGATCCTAGAGGACCAGAAGGAAATTTTATCAACAACTTCATATCAATCATTTTAGAAAATTAGACAACATGCAAAAATGTTTCAAAAAAGACAATCAAATATCTTACAAGTGTAAAAAATTGTAATTAGACTATAGCATGAAGAAACTAAAATTATAATCAACAAGAAAATTTTCACAAAGAAAACTCCAAACCCTTAGGTTTTCACTGACATGCTCTATCAAATACTTAAGAAAACAAAAACTGCTTTATAAGAAAGCGATCAAGGCTATAATCTCAAGGATCTAAATTTCTGCTACCCACCCAAGTACATAGCACGTGTACAGAGCTGATTCATACATTGATATAGATTAGAACTAAGTGGACATTGAGACCTACAGAAAGAATCCAGCTTCCTGCCTACCTTGATTTTAACCCAGTGAAACCTGTGTCAGGTCTACCTATAGGACTTGAATGGATCAGTGTTACTTATAAAATGTGTGGCAATTTGTTCCAGCAGCAATAGAAAAGTAATATAGAGACTGACAGCCATGTGGTTAATTCAGGGAATGAGCCAAAGCATCTCTCCTCCTACATGTTTCCTTAGCTACTATTCAGAGATCCATTCCTTCTCATGGATTTTAATATTTCCCCCGAAGGGCTCTGCGCAGAGTGCTAACCTGGGTCTTCAAACTCAGATAATTCTTTCGTGGGAGGTAAGACCTTGGGGTCGGAAGTCCTTCAGCTCTGTTCCTGCCAGCATGACTGCATTGCTTAAGAGATCAAATGAATATTTCCTATTTGTAGTCATTGCCAGTGGAGTCAATCTCTTCTTAACTCAAAATCAAAGGAGGAAATAAAAAGGAAAATATTCTACAAATCCTGAGCAAGACAGACTGGAAGGAAGGGGTTGAGATAGGGAAAGCATGTCATGGTAACTTCTTCGGCGTTACACTAACACAATGCCTGGAACATTAATGATATTTTAATAAAAGGCCATTATCTCACAAACAACAGAAGTTTTCCTAGAAACCCAAGACAAACTAACTTGTGATATTCTTATCTTCAAGTCCCTTCCTCTTAATTCCCTGGGACAGGGGTAATCTTGTGATGTGAAGTTCTTACCTAGGAGGCTCAATATTATACCAAATGCCCCTGCTGAGTAGTTAATTAATAGAAGCTTGATGTAGGCACTGGCATTACTGGAGAACAGGAAGCTCATCAGGTACATGAAGGGAATGACAGACCAGCCAAACAGCAACAAGATGATCCAGGTACCTGCAATGCCATTTTTATCCACCAGTAAACCCAAATCACAGGCCAGGAACACCAACTGAGACAGAGAGAACACAGACATAGTCAAAGGAAGAAAATGATGCCCAAGAACCTAAAAAATGTAGAAAATACTTTTCTCTAGTTATCATTTTCCTCCTTCTCTTGTTTCTTCTTGTTTTAACAAAACATCCTCAAATTTTACTTACATAAGTGGAATTATACAGCATGCACTTTTTCAAATCTGACTTCTTTTGCAACATTCTATTTGTGAAATTTACCCCCATTGCTGTCCTATATTGTAGTTCATTTTCACTGTTGTTTTGTATTTCAGTGTCGTAACCTATTACATTTACTTATGTTACAACGGTTTGCTGTTTTTATGTTTCCTAGCAATAACATTCTTTAGAACAGTTTTGTACACATATATGGATTTCTACTACTTTGAAGCTATAGCTATTACATGCATATATTTAACCACAAATGTTAACGTTTTAGAGGAAGATGAGAAATTGCTTACCTAAGTTATTGGACCAATTTATGTTCCCACCAGCAATAACCACAGTTTCCATCGCCCTACATTTTTACCAACTTTAGGTGTTTTAAGTTCTTTTAAGTGTAGCTGTTCTTGCATATATTTGTTTGTGTATTAATTTGCTATTGCTGCTATGACAAATTGCCCCAACGTTAGTGACTAAAAGTACACAAATCTATCATTGCTGGAAAGTCAGAAGTTTGAAATGGTTCTCACTAGACCGAAATTGAGAAGTCAGCAAGGCTGTGTTCCATTGTAGGGTGAATGAATTTCCAGGGTTTTTCATGCCCTCCCACCATTGGCCTCTATGATTAACACCTGGGATATTATGCCCTCCCCAAGGGGGTGCACACACATGGGTGGGCACACCTGGCCCTAGGAGGAGAGGCTAAAAGGGTGGCATCACCCTTGGGAGAGAGAATGCCAAAGAGAGAGAACCTGGAGAAAAGCCTGAAGATTTCTGGGAACTTGTGGACTCAGTTGCCTGTTTACCTCCTGGCACCCACCTGCCTTGCCTCTGGCATAGTCTGCCTAGAGAAAGAGCTCAAGAGGAAACTCAAGGACAGACTCCAGATGCTGGCTGTTTTCCCACTATTTTTATTATTTTTAATTTTTATTCCACTATTAAAATCCTGGGAAGGTAATGGCAAGGGCTCCAACCTTCTTCTCTAACTGCTAGTGCCAATGATGAACCTACTTGGATTGGGATGGTTGTAAAACATCTGTCTAGAAGTTTTAGGGTGGAATGCACTTTCCTGCTTCTTTGAGCTTCTAAAGACTGCAGGACTTGACTCAGGAAAACTTATCCTCAAAGCCAGAATCTCAGCACACTCAGATTTCTCTTAGACTCTGCTATGCACTCCTACTTTCCTCTTCCCCGAGTAAAGGCTACTTGTGACTTCTGCCCCCCCCCGCCCTTGTCCCCCCTCTCCATAGCCCAGGGGAATCTCTACATTTCAAGATACTTAATTCTATCTACTGAATCTCTTGCCACATATTCTTAAGATTGGGACTTAGACATCTTTGGAGGTCCAGTACTTTTCCTACCGAAGTATATTACTTGGATTCTTTTTTATTGTAGTAAAAATGCATAATAAAATGACCATTTTAACTATCTTTCACTGCACAGCTCAGTGGCGGCTAAGTACACTGGAATTACTGTGTAACCAACACCACTCTCCTCCTTGGAACGTTTCATCATGCCAAGATGAGCACCATGTCCGTTAAAAACTGACTCTCTGTTCTTCCTACTCCCAGATTCAACTATCTTGCCATATTCTACTTTTAGTCTCTGTGCATTTGATGACCCTAGATCACTCGTATAAGTGAAACCATAGGATATTTGTCCTTCTGTGTTTGATTTATTTCACTTCACATACATTTTCCAAGGTTTGAGTGCTACAACCCTTATGGCACAGATGAGAATTTTGATACTTCATAAGACTGAGTAATATGTTTCAGCAAATAACTTTTTTTTTTTAAAGGGTGGGAGAACCTTGGGGGTATACAGCAATGTTATATATATATATATATATATATATATATATATATATACACACATATGCAATCAATTAAATTTTTCTTTTAATTTTAAAAAAGGGATACAAATGTTCACTATAACACATATTCCACAATGTACTTTCTGATATAATGAGCTAAATTATTTCCCATTTCTTGAGAGATTTAGATTTAGGTTACTCTTAGCTAAGTAGAAATTTTCTCGAGTATACTACGGACAGAGATCTCAAAAGTTTGTCTGACACTCACCATTAGTAAACAGCAGGCGATGAAGTAGATGATGAAGTCCCACACCAGAGCAGAGATCCAGAAGTTAAAAGCATAGACTCCGGTCACAAACTGAATATGCTTTGCCTTACTTATTCTCTCATTCACTACCAGCAGAGAAAAGCCACTGACAAAAATGTTTAAACCAAAGAACAGATTGAAGGCTATTAAGAATCCTGACATTTGTCTACAAATAATAAAAGGGAAAACATTGGTAAGGAAACACATGGAAAATGCTAATTTTTCTTTTTTAGTGTCATTAAATAAAAATTCATTAAACATATGAATAAACATCTCTGTATGTGACAGAAAAAGTAAATGTAGTATTCTGGTAAATACATCACCGGTGCAGAGCTGGATCATTTTAATAAGCTGATCAAATTGTTTAACCCCAAAAATCAAGGTGTAATTAGCTACCAAAAGAATTGACCAGATTAAGTGACCAAATCATTTAGCTTTACTCTGAATTAGCTTCACAATGAATGAAGTTTTAGTAAGTCTTGTTGCTTTTAATCAAGCTTATTAGAACAACCTAATGCTCAGATTTCCTCTACAAATTATAAAACAAGATCAAACCTAACTATAATTACCTAATCAAATGCCATTGTTTGGGATGTTTCTCAAGAGAATGGAAAATACTAATTTCTTACAATACGTTTTTAATATTATTTATTATACATTATATCCTTTGTTGTATCAACTTTTAAATTAAGAACATGATTAGACAGGGAAGAAGTAATCTATTCAAAGCATAAAGTTCAATCCCAACATTACAAGTGTACATACTTTTTCTGGAGGTTAGCGCGAACTATGAAAGGCTGAGGTTTGTTAGAGGTTGTAATGGCAGCATGAGGGCCAGAAAGCATCATGAAGACAATATTGTCCAGCACTGAGAGGGATAAAGATGGCGAATGATATGCCTCATTGTTGAACCAAATGGTAACATTTGTTTGGTTTCCATAACCTTAACAGAAAGTGCAACAATGCATGAGTAAATGCATGTTTTACTTTGCTCCAGGAACGTGGTCAGGTCCCCTAGAATGAGAAAAAAGTCACAGGTTCAGCTGGCAGCAGGCGCTGACTATTTTGGAAAGACAGAACTCAATAATTTTGCTTGCTCAGTATTTTCTTCCATTTCCAACATCTCTTAACAGTTTTCACACATCTTGCCCATTCACTCCAAGAATTTTATGCTGTTAATAAACCTTACACTTTTTAAACCCTTTCACTGAGAAAATACACCCCATCAGGTACTAATTGCCTCCATTTCTTTTTCCCTTTCAAAATTTTCTGTCTCAAAATTGATTTGCAAGGACTCCCAAGTTTCACATATTAGCTAAGAGAAAAAACAAAAATTAGTGAAGAAGAAACACTAAAAAGGTTGATTTAAAAAGCACACAATGAATATTTGAAAGGATCAGAAATTCACCCAAGTAATTAGGTTTGTCAATACAAGTAACCGAGAGAAAAATGTTGAATGCTGAGAAGTTCAACATTCTGTATAGCCTTTCTACACTAAAAGGTTGTAGAAACATAAGTACTACAGATCAAGAAGGTAAGAAGCATAGCTGAACTGAACCCTATAGATAACAAAGGTTCATAAAAGTTTTATGAAGCTGAGCCTTCTACTCAAGAGTTTTAGTGGCTCATGGGTCACATCTGACCTGGGCCTATTATTTATGGCTCATAATCTAAGAGGTATGTTTACACTTTTAATTTGTGAAAAAAATAGGAAGAGGATAAGGAGGATGCAGAGGCAAAAAGGAAGAAGGAAAAGGATGAGGATGAGAGGAAAAGAGGAGGAGAAGAAAGACAACAGACTGTACGTGCACTAAAATGTATGTTTACCATAATGACTCCAGAAAAAAATGTCTGACTCTTGCTTTAGGGGTTGAAAATAAAATGGGAAACTTGCTAGATACTGCTTTAACACTCAAATCAACTCTTGATTTCTAAGAGGCATGGATGAAAGTTTAATAAACCAAGAAAAAAAAATTATCCTCAAGATGTTGAGAAGTGAAAGAAGTATCTGTGGAACATGTCTCCACTAAAGGAACAGAGAAACCACCAGTAACTGGTCCAAAGAAATGGAAATTCAGGAATTGTCCAACAAAGAAATCAAGAGAAGAAATTCTTAAATGGTGCTGAGAACAAAATATCCACATATTAAAATAATCAATTTGGACCCCTGTTTCACAACAATCATAAGTGGTAAAAAACACCAAAAAAGAATCTCATTTAAAAAACGCTTCCAGTAATCCTGAAGGAATATTCTTGCCTCCTATTTGACTATGAGATTAGTGATCATTAAGGAAAAAAAAAAGGCAAGGAGTTAAATATTTGAATTAAGATTTTTTTTGGAAGTGACTCAAGTAGGTCTTCATCTGTGCGCAGTCTTTTCCTGTTCTTTTTTTTTTTAAAGGACTTTACCTTGTACTTCCTGAGGTTGTTGGTTCTTTGCCTTTAGCAGGATCTCAAGATTACTTTTTAAATTTTGTTCAAAATCAGAATTTCCAGCAATCGTGTATGGCACAAGGGTTCTGCCATACTGTTGCAAATCCATTTCCCTGGTAGGTTCATCAGTTGTCTGTGAAATTTTCACACTACTATTCATGAAATAAACCATACCCAGGAACCCCAGTAACTGCAGCAATACCATTTTCCAATTGCGCCACGTGAAGAGTGCCCTTTTCATAAACATGGCATAGAACTGCTGGCAGTGAAGAGGCCACTGTCAAAAGGAGAGAAAGACAACAAGCATGACAAAGTCACAGACCTTAATGAAGCTATCATTATTGCTTGGTAATATTTTTATAAATTCATCCCTGAATAGAACATAGTTTCCAGACAAGGTAACAAGGTAATAAGTCCTCTATTTGTATACACTGATTGAAAGTATTAGAGATTGGCTTCTAATTGAAATGTACCAAAAACCACCAAGGGATGATTTCTATAGCTGATAGAGTCATAGTATTGTGGTTGGGCCTGAACGGACAATGACAGGATCCCTGCTCTAGATGCCACTGTTTTACATCCCTTAGGGTCATGCTGCAGGGCTGAACCCAATATTTCTGTTCCTTCTGAGGACGCTGATAACATCAGCACCTAAAGAACATAGGGAACTTCCACAGATAACAGAATCCAGTTATTGACATGTATCTGCCATAGTCTTATATGCCTGACTACTCAAGGCTGTCCAGCACCCATAGGGAGCTTGAGAAGCAAGAATACCCTCACCAGCAAGCCCCACAACCCTCTTTTCCTATATAAGCTTTTCCTTTGCTTATTGCTCTGGGAGCCCGCCTCTCCTTTGCCTTGGCCAAAGGCAACAAGCTAGTAATTGACAGGACAGGAATTGGAGTTCTGTCCGGCTCCAAACTCCACACTCTAGTTGTACAGCATGAGCCAGGCCTCACCCCTCAGTGAAGGCATGGCTATGGGCAACTCTGGCAGAGATACTGTCCACCTCAGAGTCTTTTTTTTTTGGAAAATGGCAAAGAGCAGATAATCCGGAGAACAAGGAAAGATATGTTTGATAAGCAAGCGAGGTTTCTTAAGCTAATGGATAAAAATACTGGCTTGGGAAGAGTCCACTTGGAAATGCCCATGCATCCCGGTGCATAAATTTAAGTATCTTTTATATGTCAGTAGTGACAACTTTTATTAAGCCGCTATTTCAATTCTGAATGAACTAATTTTTTTAAAAAAACTAAAATAAGTGACTCTGAGGAACAATGTGAGCGTAAAATCTGATCTTTAACTATCATAGCTCACTTTTGAATCAGAAAACTGTCTGACTTTATAGACTGTTCCTTTGTCTTCCCGGGCTAAGAAGTCCAAAGTCCTCCTTGAATTTGAATATTTAAATTAAATTAAATGTATACCATTCAAGCATATGCTAGTATTAAATTAGTATTAAATTCTTAGCACAGATGCTCACCCCTGTGTTAAACCTGATATCAGAGTGTTCATTTAAAGGAGATTGTTTTTCATTTCTTTGCATACTTATATTCTGGTTGTTTTCATTTCTGTTTTTGTTCTGGATGGCCGCTGTCATATAATTAACCCTATATATAGATACAGAAAACATTCATTTTAACCAGAACAATGGTTCTTAAGTACCTGTTGCAAGATTTTCACAAATTATTCAAAAATTAAAAAAAACCAGTTATACAATGTTAGCCTTATACTGATAAAATTAAATGAACTTAATCAAGTAAAGATCTAAGATAATAACTTTCCTTTTAATCCTTTTTTGAGAGGTTGTTAAATCTTTAAAAAAATTATAGTAATTAAAAGCTGGATTTTTATTCTGTTTCTAAATCTATGACAGTTAAATAGGTATATCTTCTCATTTTTTTTGCTCTAGGTAATCTAAATATCTGGAATGTTTTACAAAGCAAATCAACACTTAGGTGACTCTTTCCTATTAATGAGTTTGGTATTTTTTCCTTGTCATTAGTTTTCAGTTTGATAATAACATGTCCTGGAGTGTGTCTGTTTGTTATTATTTTGTTTACGTATTTTCTTTGAGTCTCTTAGATCAAGATAGCTGGTTCCTTTCTCAGATTAGGGAAATTCTCATCTATTATTTCTTTAAACAAGTTTTCTGTGCCTTTCTCAAGTTTTTCGTGAACCACCATCACATGAATATTATGTCTCACCAAATTAACTTGCAGAGCTCTTAAATCACTTTCATTTTTTCTCTTTGCTGTCCTCTTTAGGTGTTTAGCCACTGCGTACTTAAGTTCACAGATTTTGTTATTTGCTATTTATCTGTTTGAGGTCCTTTATCATGTTTTTTAAAGTCAGTTGTAGTGTGCTTTAGATTTGTTTGTTAACTCTATAGCAGTTTCATATTTTCTCTCTAGTGTATTCTTTTTCATTGCTCCATTGTTTTTCTTATTTTGACAAGCAGAATTGTAACTCTTACTTTGAACCCCTCATCAGGAAGATTTTGCTTTTCCACTACACTGAGGATTCTCTCAGGGCTCTTTACTCCAGTATTTGTGGTAATGTTATCAGGGGGATAGGGACTACCCCCTTTTTCAATTCCCTTTTTCCTGTGGGTTCTTTTGCAGTGCGCAGCAGCTGCTTGGAGACCAAACCTTAGCGACCAGGGTAGACATAGAGGTTTATTTACAGATACGGGAAAAACAAACTAAAAGAGTCCACACCCTCACAAGTGTCCCAAACGGAATAGAGCCCCACTTCTGCTCCTCAAGGAGCTGCATGGGGTTTACCTCAGTCTTAGGGCACTTCTGGTCGAATACGCCAAGTTGTGTCTTTGACTCCTGATCTTCTGTCACTCCAGGTGGCACCAGATGAATCCAACCAACAAAGGCGGTCTCCCTGAGGCAGGCCTTGGGGTTTCACCATGACTCCACACTTCACCAGGGTTACCTCTCTGCCTTCACACAGCTCTAGATCCTCAGGAACCCGAGTGCCGGGTTGGTGAGGAAGTTCCAGAGAACTCAGATCCAGGGTACTTCTCCTGAGGCCGAAAACCTCTGCACCTGATGCCAGTTTCCAGGCTCTCACTCTCTGCTTTCCACGTTCCGCTCCTCTCCAAATATATCTCTTTTTCTGCTCCCTTCCTCTCTTTTTATCCTTTCCTTTGCTCCCCTCCCCTCATCAACCAGAGGCCCCCAATTCACAACCACACCCTTGGTGGTCTGCACTTCCCTTCTCCCTCTGGGCCTTGGAAGTCACCAGCTCAGGACCCTTCATTAGCATCATCACCAAGTCTGCCCAGAAAATCACTTTATAGTAAAAAGGGGAAGTGGCCTTATCTGGCCTCAGGCTATTCTTAGTCTCTGTATCTTGCAGGTGATAGCAATGCCCACATTCCTTTCTCCATGAATAGCACTGTCCATATTGGGTCCTGCTTCAAAATCATCTGGCAACAAAACAGTAACTTGAGTCTCTCCCTCCAAGGTGACACCATCCTTTTATCCCATCCTCAGGCCTAGGTATGCAAACTTACACATATGCACACCCATTGGGTGAGGTGAGCACAATCATAGGGAAAGTATATACCACAGGGGTTGATCAGAGCAGAATGGTGGGAGGGTATGAAACACCCTGATAACTCATTTACCCTACAATAGGTTTACCTTATACCATGCCTAAAAGTAGCTGGTTTCAATCCTAGTATTTATAACCCAGTTACTTAGGTGCCTATCATTTCATAGACCAAACACTTCTACACCTACTCACTTGACCAGGGAACTAGTGCGGGTAGGGTGTAATATACAGAAACTGAGACAGAGGCACTCAGAGTTCACTTCCAATGAGCACCAGGAGTTCAAGCCTCCTAACAGCATCCAGGTTGGGTTGTGGGGATGCTCAGTGTCATCCTCCCCTTGATAACTCAAAATATTGCAGAGTCTTGTGCTGGTCTCAATCTCAAAGCTATGATGGAGTGGGGGACAGAAGCTGGGACCCCAATATGGGCAGTATTAAAATTTAGGCATTGATGCCATTAGCTGGGTCTGAAAAACACAGAGAAGGGCACTCCCTTCTTTGTTGCAAATCCCAGGTGGGGAAGGGAAAATACAGCACCAAGTGTCTTTGCTTGGCTTATATTTGATTGCAACTATGTGGAGGAGGCAAGTCAAGCAAATTTATTCTTCTGCCTTCTTCTGGGCTCCTCCTGAATTTTGTTGTTTCCTAGCACCATAATTTCTGTCAAACTTTCTGCCTCAACACCTCTCTGAGGAGCTGCTGTCGTTATAACCCATCACTCACAGCAGCTTCAGCCCAACAGAGGAGCAAGGGGCATCAATTGATATGTGTGTGGTTCTTAGAAGGCTAGCAAACCCAGCAACTACAAATTCAATGACTCTAGCCCTATACAGGAGGGAACGTACTTCAAAATAAAATCTTGTTTTAGAGGAGGAGGTTTTTTCCTCTCTCTTGTACCATATGCATCATTACTTACTTAAAGAAAACTTCCTCCATGGTGGTGATAGAGACACCAAAGCTGGCAATGCCTAGTTCTTTCTGTCGGTCTTCCAGGTCACGAAACAGGTCTTTAAACCTAGAAGAGAAGAAAAGGAAGACAAAACAGATGATGGGCTAGGAGAATACATTTGCAAATCTTAAGGGTTATTATGTAAAATAAATGAAGAACTCATACTACTCAATAGCAAAAGAAACAAGGAATTCTATTAAAGGACAGGCAGAGGATCTAACAGACACTCCCAAAAATAATATACAGATGGTTTACAGGTAAATGAAAATATGCTCTACATCACCAAGCATCAGGGAAATGCAAATCAAGACCTGTTGGGAAGGTAATTATTATCACTTGGAGAATAACATTATCTGACCCTTTGCTTTATTTATTTTTTTATATTCCAAATATGAGTGATACAATTTGATATTTGTTTTTCTCTTTCTGAATTATTTAACTTAGAATAATCCCATCCTGTTATATCCATGTAGTCATAAATGGCAATAGTTAATCTAGTTAATCTTTTTTTTTTTTTTTTTTTGAGTAACTGAGTATATATACCAAATCTTCCTGATCTACTTATCTGTATTTGGGAACATAGGTTGTTTCCCTAGCTTGGTCATTGTAAATAGTGCTGCAGTGAACACAGGAGTATATTTCCCTTCAAATTAGTCTCTCTGGCCCGGCACGGTGGCTCGTGTTTGTAAGCTTCAGCCTATGAAGCGGCAGGGGCTAGTGATCGCGGTTCGAGTCCCGCCTGGGACCCGTAGCGAGACCTAGTTCCAAAAAAATAGCTGGGTGTGGTGGCGCGTGCCTGTAATCCCAGCTACCTGGGAAGCTGAGGCTGGGGATTGCTTGAGTCTGTGGTACCCCGAGTCTGCGGTTCCACGGGCAAAAATTGCAAGACCTAGTCCCAAAAAACAAACAAACAAACAAACAAACAAACAAACAAAAAAAACAAATTAGTCTCTCTGTATTCATTGGGTAGATGCCTAGGAGTGGAGTTGCTGAGTCATATGGTAGATCCATGTTCTAGGTACCCGTGTGGAAATTCTTTTATAAACATAAGTTTTCACTTTCTTTGAGTAAATACAGAAGAGGATGGTTGTTGAATCAATGCAAGAGTATGCTTGGTTTTGAAGGAAATCACAAAACTATCTCCCAAAGTTGCTGTAATATTCTGTATTTCCATAAGCAATGACTGAGAGTTCTTGCTGCTCAACATATTCTCAGCTTTTGGTGTTGTTAGTGTTCAGATTTTGGCCATTCTGATAGGTACATCATGATATTTACTGCTATGATCTGTAGTCACCTAATGAATTAGCATGTGTTTACTTGTCACCCATATGTATTTTTTGATTAGACAACTGTTACAAAGTTTCTGGTTTGTTTTAAGTTGGGTTGTATATTTTCTTAGTTCTTTCATATTTTGAATAAAATTCTTTCTCAGATACCTTCTCCAAATATTTTCTCCTACTATGGGTTTTCTTGTAATACTCTTGATATTGTCTATTATAGAACAGATATATTTAATTTTAATAAAGCCTATCTTTTCAATGATTTTTTTCATGACTTCAGAATCTGTTGATATTTACAAGGCACTTACTGGAATTTTAGGATTGCATTGAATTTATAAATCAAGTTGGGTAGAATTGATATGCTGATAATATTGAGTCTTATACATCAACACTGAAATATCTACTTATTTAGTTCTTTGATTCCAGTCAACAGATTTTTGTAATTTTCCTCCTAGAATATATGTTTTTTTAGATTTTAGTAAGTAATAGTAGTTCCTTTTTGCAAATAATGTAAATAGTATTGCTTATAATTGCAATTACATTTACTCATTGCTATTGACTTCTGTATATTAACCTTGTATCTTGCAATATTCCTACTACAACCACTTAATAGTTACAGATTTTTGTCAGTTCTTCCAGATAGGACTCTATAAGATGACCATGTTATCTGCAAACAATTATTTTCCTTCTCAATCTATACGTATACATTTCCATTTCTTGTCTTATGGCTTTGGCTAAGACTTCCAGTATGATGCTGTAAAGGAATGATGAGAGGAATTCTTACTTTACTCATCATAATGGGAAAACTTTGAGTTTCTCACCACTAAGAAGAGTTTTTTTTTAAAAGATAATCTTCACCAAGTAGAAGAAATTCCCTCTATTCATCTCCTATTGATATAGTCAATCAGTTGTTTCAAAGTAGTATTAAACTTGTAGTTACAGCTTGCAGAAGGTGAAATTAGCACAATCCCTGAATGTTTATGATGTATACTCTTATTTTCTTCTTTTCTTAGTTGACATTCAAGTACTATTATTCCTTGTTTCTCACTTTAATATCCAATTTGATGAACTGTTGTGATCAAATTACCTATTCCTTATTGTTTCTAGGTTCTGTTTCCAAGAGCTGACATATAAGCTACCTTTTTCCCCTCTGGTTATCTTAATAATTCACTTGATCTCACTCACTTGCAGAAAATATGTGTCAATAACTTATCACTAAATTAGACCAGGTAGTAGGAAATAATAACAACAGATTTCAAGACAAACCTAAATGAAGCTTAACTTTTGCAGCATCCTTTGGGCAATTAGTGAAAAATTCCAGGAAGTAAATTGATTATTACTTGTCAAGTGGCAAGCAGGAAGAATCTTTTTACCAAGTCAGAGGAAACCTGGAAACGTAGCAATTTCTCCTAACTAAAATTGCGTCCAAAAGGAGCAGAACGGTCGGGGGGGGGTGAACCCCAGAGATCACACAGATGTGAAATTTATATATAAACAAATTATTTTTTTTAAAAAAGGAGCAGAAGCCTCCAACCAACAGGCCACTTTTAAAATGTGGCTTCTGCCAGTCAGGTTCCCTCAGGTCTGTACCATCTGTGTGGAGCAGTTGCTGGACAAAATGCAATTTAAACAGGGTTTCATTAACAAGGGAAATCAACCAGGAAAACTAAAAGTTCTCAATGACACAAGTGGCTGTTTATTTCACCCCAAGTACCGTTTAATCCAAAAGTCCCAAACACATGTCCAAGATGGCGCCCTCCAAACCTGCAGGCACCCTGCAATGTCCAGTCCTTCTCCAGTGTTTTCTCTTTGCTTCTTCACTCTCCGCGTTCCGAGCTGCTCTGCTTCTCCTAGGCTGTTTAAACTTTGCCATAAATGCTGATACAAACTCAGCTTTCCAAACATGCCGCCTTGTTGCGGCTCCGTGCGCTGCCTTTACTGCTGAGGCTGGCCCTCAGCAGGGCCTGGTTATCCTGCTGTTCTGGCATCCAACTCTACACAGGCTACTTCTCTGCTGGCCACGCTCCCACCATGGCTCCTCACCACCACCAGCTCTCTCTTCGAGGAGGCTTCCCTTGGCCAGGCCATATGGGCCTGTTCTCTCAGTCCCTCATTCTCATCTCTCCTTTTTCTCCTTGTTTCTGCCTTTTTATATGCCCTCTCTTCCCACTTCCCATTTTCTCGTGGTTCTTTCAGACTCCACTCACCAGGGCATTTGGCACCCATACAATATTTAATGGTGTTACTAACCTGTATCAAAATCATGTATGTATCTAGTATTCTTTGTATCCATACCTGCACACATACTCTTTAGGTAGGACAAATGACAATTCAGCTGCAACATCATTCTCCAATCTGGCACTTGGTACATGAGCAAGAATCAATTCAGATATTTCTGCAACATTACAGTGAGGTTCCTTTACCATAACTATGTGGTATCCTACACCTGAAAAGATTCATTTAGAAGATAAATTTTAAAAACAATCTTCTCAAATAAACAATCTACCTCCCCCCTCAAAAAAATCTGGAATCTTGTCTGTTGAAAGATTTCAATTTTAAGAGATGTGATCATGCTTAAGAGAAAATGGTCTTCAATTACTTCCTTTCAATTACTCATTCTTAGTCAGTTCCTGATTCTTCAACCTTTGTAATATGCTGGTTTCATATTTTTACCAGAAACTAAACTTGCTAAGTTTTTATACATGGATCACATCCAAGAAAATCACATGGATTTTCTTCTCTATCATTATCTCTACACTTACTGTTCTCTTGCCCTGTTGCAGGGACAATAATTGACAATGAAGAGAGATAAAAGTGTCATAAACTTTGATGCTCCTTCATTTGGTGAGTACATGTTTATAAGTGCTATATCTTCCTGATGTATTTTTTTCTCTCACCATTATATAGTGTCCATCCCTGTATCTTGTTACTTTTTCTAAAAGGAAGTCTATTTTATATGACATAGGTATGGGTTTCCCTGCCTTCCTTTCTTTCTTTGGTTCCCATTTGCTTGTAGATTATTTTCCACCACTTTATTCTGACCTTTGTTTAGTTTTGGAGCTCAAGTACATTTCCTGAAGATAGCAGGAAGTTGGATTCTCTCACTTAATCCAACCAGACACCCTGTGCTTTTAATTTAGTGAGTTCAGTCTGTTTACATTATTGGCATATGAAATTGGCATATGAAATAAATATTAAAGCCTGCTGTTGCCACTTTATTCTTAAATCTGTGTTTCTATCTGTATATTTTTCTCTACTGCCTTTTTAAAACTGAAAGAATTCTATGGAGAATTGCACTTTGGTAATACTATTTTCTCTACAACTATTCTACTATACAATTATCAATGTCCGTATCCAATCTGTTAGAAATGAAACATTCAATAGTATGGTTCCCTCTCCTTCTGACATTCACCAATTTAAAACCCAACATCCTTTCTGAGATCATGCAAAGGATGAAGGGAAAGTGGTAGCCTATCAGAGTGCAAAGTTAGATTTGGTGTCAGAAAGGCCCAGGCCCAAATCTCTAATACTTATTGCATTGTTAAAGTTACTTAAATATGACTTCACACTTTCTGCCCATAGACTAGCAAGTTTACAAAGATTAGATAATAAGTGTATAAAATATGACCATAACATTTCACCCATAATAACAGCTAAATGAATAAATTCAAATACAAAATTAATAATTAATGGAACAATATTACCTCTAATTATTCTCATTGATTTGTATTCTTCACTTTTGAAGCCCTGGTATGTGTATTGGTTTGAGTATTATAATTTGAGAACTTATTTATATTGTTCATCATTGAGATATTGGTCTTATGACTAACTGGACTACGTACTGGACTGTATCAGATCAAGACCATTTATTACACTATTCATTCAATTCCCATTCATAAATTCTGTTGGACAACAACCATATTTCAGGATTATTTCATGAAAATAAAATAGAAAGAACTTAACTCATTACACTGGGGGAGGAAGGTGTTGATACTGAACTGGGAATAGAGCAATAGAGAAAAAAGGATCAGAAATATCAGTTACAGATTTTCTCCCATGTAAGCTATCAATCGATAGTTCAAAGCTCTTGATAATATCATTTCATTTCTGCAATAAACTACCACATGAGAGATATAAACATAGTTTTTGTGAGAATAAAAAAATATATTCCAAGTTAGAGTATAATTACTGTATCATAATGGGATATGACTTAATGACTAAGATATGTTTAAATCACTAGGAGTTAGGAACCCTGCACCCCTAGTTTATTGCAGCACTTTTTACAATAGCCAAGACACAGAACTAACCTAAATGCTCCCTAAACAGACAAATGGATCAAGAAGATGTGATATATGTACACAATGGGATATGAAGTCAGAAGGAGAAAGCAATATTGGATGATTTCACTTATAAGTGATAAACAGGGAAACCAAACAAAGGGTTAGGAGAAAGACAAAACTTGTACACTAACCATAGATCTGATGCATACAGCAGGGGAGGGGGAAAGGGAGAAGTCAGGATGGGGAAGGGGAGAGTGCAAGAGTGATGGTTCACAAATGATGTGGTAGTGGGAGAAGTGCAGGGATTGCATCTGAGGGGAGAAATTAAATACTGTACAAAAAGGAACAGTGATGTAATAAACAAAGATAAGTTCACAAAGAGTTCATTGAACTAGTGAAGGCCCAATACAATAGGACACATAGTGTTTGAAAATTTGTGTGGCAAGATGGACTAGCAATCAGGTTAGAAGAATATTACTAAGCTAAATACCCATAGAAATATGAGGAGGCTAGTAAGAGAGCACCATGCCAAGACTGATCAAAGGGAAGGATACCATATATTTTCTTCAGGAAGACTGAAGAGCCACAGCACTGCAGGGCTCCCTGGACCATGATGGCAATGCGGTCACCCAGGATGTCCGCTTCATCCATGTGGTGGGTGGTCAATAAGATGGTATGGTCCTGTTTGTAGCGCTGAATGAGGTTCCAGGTGGTTCTCCTTGAGACTGGGTCCATGCCGGACGTTGGTTCATCAAGTATCACCACCTACAGGCCACCAACTCCATGGTCATTTTTAATTCATAATAGCTACTGGGTATTCTTGAGAGATATACTTAAACTGATATGCATAATCTGGACTGTGATATCTAAAGATTGCTGCAAAATTAAAAGTAATTTCAAACTGCACAATCACATTGGATCAGTTGGGTCAGTAATGGGAATCCCATTGGCTTATTTGCAGAGTTAGATTCTTGTCAGCTCTTAGGTCTGGATCACCTGAGATTTTTTTCTCTTCCTTCTTTCTCCTCTTTTATTGAGGTAACATTGGTTTGTAACATCGCATGCAATTTGGATGCATACACTAACACCCTTCAGGTGTGTGTTGCCACCCCACGTCCACTAAGAAGGTACCCACAAACATCCACCATAGTCCATCACACTCCCACCCAACTTTGTTTTCCTCCCTCCTCCTACTGGTAGCCTTCACTCTACAGTCAGATTTCTAAGGTTTGTTATTGCTAAACTTTTGCTTTCTCTGATCCTCCCACCTTTTCCCTATATAATCCACATAGAAATGACACTATCAGGTATTTCTCTTTCTCCTTCTGACTTATTCCGATTAGCATATTCCCCTCCAGCTCAGTCTTATTGTCACAATGTCAGCTGGAACAGGAGGCCAAACTAACTGTTCTGTACCTTTGAGCCGCCTATGAATGCTATCATGATGGAGAGTTTGCGCTTCATCCCGCGGCTAAGTGATTTGGCTAGTGAATGCCTCTTGTCTAGCATTTCAAAAGTTGTCAGCATTTTCTGAATTTCTGTGAACCGCTCCTTTTTGGGGACTCCTTTTATCTAGAAAGGGAAGCCAGAGATCACAGGGTGCTTCAAGCTTTATCCTTAGGAATTTCTTACAGAGAACTTTTCTTGAATGGTCAGGGAGGGGAGATGGTGGGTGAACCCTGGGGAATACAAAGATGTGAAATATATATATAAATTCTCTGAAAAAACCTTTCTTATATGGGTATCTAGATAGACAGATGTTTCTTCTTCCTGTCACCTCTGTGGTAAAAGAACAATGTCAAAAAAAAATCAACTTCGACTAAATCAGGGTAAAGTGGTCACGCTTGGTCACACTTGCTGAACCATACTGGCTCACCACACAGTAGAAAAAGAGATGGTCTGACACTGTCAAGTTTGGAAATAATATGTCATCCTGGGGACACAAGCCCAAACTTTTCCTGACTAGAGGCATGTCTTTTGAGATGTCATATCCACTAATATAGACCTTCCCCTTGGTGGGCAGATAAAAACCTAGAATTAAGCAGAAGACAAGGCAGAAGTTTAGTGTCAGTGAGAGAATTGGAGAACATCATGAGCTTCTTGAGTCACAGTATACTTAAGTTTTACCCAGAAGAATGATCTGTATCTCTTTCATAAGCAGTAGTTTGGTAAAAACCAGTGGTTACCACCTCCTGGGTATAGGAATATAATGCCATTCTTTTTAAAAATCATGTTCTGATTTTCAAAGTGTACAGGATAATGTTAGTTACTTCAGTAATAAAATTTTTTGGAAGAATTTGCTCTATGTTCCAATATTCTAGTACGATGGTGGCATTTGACAGCGAATTTAAGTCACACTGTGGTCTGACCACCGCTTTATGAACACAGTGGCAGACATTTTAGTGAAAAATTCAAAACACAAAACTCTTCGTTTTTTTTTTTGGGGGGGGGTAGGAGTATTTTTATTTATTTATCATTATTTTTAAAATTTGTTTTATTTTACATCATTATCTACCCTGAGGTTCTCTCTTATCTGATCATCTGTGAACCAGTGGCCCTTTATCTTAGTCTTTTGTGCCCCTCCCACTCCCGCTTTCCCTCTCATACTCTCATGCTCTATGCTTCAGTTTTGCTGAGAGTTAGTTTTATTTGTTTGTTTGTTTTTATTATTTAAATCACAACCTCGTTAAATGGTTCTTGGGATACCTTCCCCTCCCTCCTCCTTCTGGTCCCCTCCTCATTCTGGAAGTTAGTTTTAAATTTTTCTTGTTTGTTTGTTTTCCTTTTATCTCTCATATAAGTGAGACCACCCAGTCTAGTGTTAAGAAGTTAAAGTTCAAAGTTGGAAGATAAAAAATGACATGAAATAATCTGAAAAAATGTATATAGTCTTTATACACCAATGGCAACTGGGCCAAATTTATGGTGAAATACTTAAAACAACCACTGTTAGCTGCAGAATTTAAGCTCCATGACTCATTAATCCTAATTGATAAAATATACTCATAAGGGGAAGATGTCTCCATCTATATCACTCTGTGTCTAATCACATCTTAAGAGGGAAAATTTAATAAAAATTGTCCATTACAATAAGGGTGATTAAATCTCACTTTTACTCAGTTAGCTACGCCTTCTACCATTTCAACATTTAGAATTCTTCATTTTCAACAAATGTCTTCAATAATAACACTGAAATAAGATGGGGTATGGCATAGGGCTTGTGAAGGTTGGAATGTTTTTATTTTTTACATCCAATTTGCATTATCTTGTCTAGTATCATGTGGGAAACATGTAAAATAAATAGAAGTTCTCTACTTTAGAAGCATTTGTATTACACAAGTGCATGCTTATGTCAACATTTAGCAAATGAACACTGGAAATTTAAATATTTCATTATAAAATTTTACACCAAAAAATCCTAGTGATATGTAAGCAAACTAAATTATTCAATAAGAAACACACTGATGGATGTCTAAAACTAATTTCAAGATGCTTAAAACTGGGATTGATAGATATGTAACAAATATATAGTTACAAGTTAAAATAATAGACTCAAGACAGAAGGTTAAGGGTGACCACTAGAAGTCTTTCCACTTGGATGTATGATTGAAAGTTTCTTAATAAATACAAAAGTACATTGATAAGAGTATATATCATCTGTTTCACAACTAATACAATGCATATCAAGCAAATTAGAGTGATTTCCTATGATGGAGATAAGGAAACAGAAGAGAGTAAAGGAAAAGGGAAAAAAGGATTAATAAAAAAGAACAGTGCAAAAAGAAGCGAAACATTTAGTGAACCTGAGATACAAATATGTATTGATTTTAACATTTACAATAAGTTAAAAGCACTTTATGAAGACAGTAGATTGATGAGCAGTGGTATGTATCACTTAAATGACGTCAACCTCAAGAGGGTTCACAGTATCTTCAGAGTTTAATCAATTGTGCATACTCAGGGTAAGTAAGAACACATACCTGTGAGTATAGAGAGAGTGGTTGTCTTTCCTGCCCCATTATGTCCGAGAAGAACAGTGATTTGTCCTTCATAAAAATTCAAAGTCAAGTCTTGTACTGCTAATACTACACTATTCTGTAATACAAATTCCTGTGGAAAGAGTAAAACAAATACTGACTTCTTATCTATTACAATTACTTACAAAGGATTGACATTCATATAATTTATCTTAAAAATACAGAAAAAAGTTGACCACAAATCTCAAGAGGAGAAAAAAATCAGAATATAAAGGAGACAAAATAGTGCAAAGGAAACAGTCTTTGGAAGTTGTATATAGATAGACCTTCAAAGCGGGTCCACAAAATGCCCTCTGGACTGGCCCTTTGTTTCAGTTACAGTCATGGGTTAATAATGCCTCAATCTGCTGTAGTCAGTATCTTTCTCCTTAGTTTCAGAACTTTAGGCTGGAAACTCATTATGCTTGGTCATCCCACAGGCACGTCAGACACTACCCATTGCTACCTGTGAAGATGCGTTATCCTGCTACAGGCCTCACCTGAGTAGGATACATCAGAGACCACCTAGATGTAGCGCCAGAAACTTGGGAATTACTGGCCCTAGACATCTCCTTCTGTCTCACACACTAAGGTTCACAGTCACTAATCAATGGAAGTCAATTAATTTATTCAACAAATATTTTTAAGTGACTACAGTATTTTTAAGTGACTACATTGTAGGAGAGAGTATGAAAACATTTATAAATAAAACTGACTGAGGTCCTGCTCTGAAGAGACAAAAAAATTCTAGCAGAAGAAACACAAAGACCTATAAACGATTGCTTATTGTATTAATAAACATTAGTAGAGGGTGCTACTTCATGCAAAATGGCCAAGGAAGGCCTTTTTTGAAGTCATATATTTTTGAGTTACAAACCGTAATATAGTATGATCAAGGAGCTAATAAAAACATAGTTCTCAGCAGCTCTGTGCTCATCTGTAACTATGCAGGTGCCTCTCTTTTTTCTTTCTCCTTTTCCTACTAAACCTGTCCTTTTAAAGTATAAAAAAAGGAAAAAAAAAAGATAGTTCCCTTCAACATGTAAAGCTCTCAGAACATATCACTGTCATCCCTCTATCAGGAAAAAGCTGAACAAACTGGAATACAGTCGTTCTTATATCCATTAGAGTTGGTATCACAGGGCAAGCCAATGCCTCAAAAACTTGATATTCAGGGAACACAGAGAATCGCAGTTTGCTGGGAATAGATGACCCCAGAGTGGGTAACTGGTAAGAACACTTGAATGACAAAGGTCAGAATTCTGGAGCTTGAGTGTGGGCAAGCCTGAGTGTTAAGAGCTGCCATGTTTTCAGAAAGTCTGAATATTTTCATGAGCTCACCCTGCAGAAGCATGGCCAGATTCTCAAGGTGAAAACTCAGTTGTAGAAGTAGGAGTGGGCAGAGTAGACATTTAGAAATACTTATTTTTAAGGACAGCTCCAAGAAAGAAAATTACAGGCCAATTTCCTTAATGAACACAGATGCAAAAATTTTAAACAAAATCCTGGCAAACCGAATCCAACGATGCATAAAAAACATTATTCACCATGATCAAGTGGGATTTATCCCAGGGGCACAAGGATGGTTCAACATCCGGAAATCAATTAACATAATACATCACATCAACAAAGAGAAAAGCAAAAATCACATGATAATATCAATAGATGCAGAGAAAGCA
>PVHY01014238.1:0-32274 GCA_004024945.1 Uropsilus gracilis
GCGTCCACATTGCTATCTTCTCATCTTTTACAACGAAATTATCTTCTGTGTTAACCCATTTTAGGGTGAACTCTCAGCTCCCCGGTCATCTACTCAGTGTCTCCATCCCAGTGGTCATGCCCATCCCCTGGGTCTTCCTGCTTCCGCGCACACGTTGCTGTCTCGTAAATTCTCACACTCACCAGGGTACATCCGTCTAGCTGAGGTTCAAGGTCCAAATCTAGATTTTCCCTCTCTTCTGTTCCTTCGCCACCCTCTTCCTCCACTTGCGCCTCTGTTTATGCACTGACATAATGACTGACCCGGGGATGGTAGAATTTTCTGTCTGGAAGCAGTCGCATTCCAATAGAAATAAGATTCACCGTCTGCTTATCCCAACTTTGGGCTTCTTTCTTTGTGAATAGTGTCATTCAGCCATTCTTTTGAGTTTTCTGATGCTTTGTGTATATTTGAGTAATCCTGGGCCTAGATTGTCCCATTCAAGTTTTTTTTTTTTTGTTTGTTTTTGTTTTCGTTTTTTTTAAACAAGTAAATCCACTGTTTCATAGACTGGAAAATTAAATAGTAAAAAATTATGCATGGAGAATTACTCTTGCCAAAATGGGAAAAGTGAAATAGTTCAAATTATCCTATTATTTTTGAGAGAAATAATGCCTCATGGTTAACAGCTCAGACTCTACAGCTGGACTGCCGCCAGCTCTGGCCTTGGGCGAGTTATTTAACCTCTCTGTGCCTCAGTATTTTTACAACTATAAAATGGGCATAGCGATAAAGATGGTGGTAGTTGCGTAACTTAGTGGAGATAATAAAAGTCAGTTCCTTATCATTTTAGCTTAACTTGGTTTGACTGTTGGTATGTTAATCCTGAAAGGCAGGTGGAAATGGAAAACTGTCTTTTTGTTCCTTTCATTTAACATAATATCTTTTTTGATGTATGTATGGGTCCTACTTTGCTACTCTATGAATTAATATCTTCTAGTGTGAAAAGTATGGCTCTTTGGCTCCTTATTTTCAGGTAAATTACCAGGCTGCAGACAGGTCAACCCTAAGCTAGATATCTGTTTGGAAATTATCTTTGGAGTCTAAATTAAGATGAAATATGTAGCAGGTTTATTATCATAGTGGAAAGTGAGAATTTTGCAGATAAAAATTTCAGTATCATGTGTTAAATGCTTAAAACTGGTGGAATTCTTTACCACTTCTCTGCTGTTTTATCTTGAATTGCCAAATTAAAATAGAGAGTTGGCTTCTTTTAGAAGACTGGTGGTGGCTTTTCTGTCCCACCATGTTGTTTAGTCACGATTTTACCCCAATTTTGTTAAATGTGTAAAGTTCTGGCCATGATTTTTATGCATTATTGTTTTCATGTAAAATTTGCTTTAAAACATCCAGATAGATACTGTTTAATATAGTGGTGTTATAAGTAATAAAACTTGAAATCATGATGTGCTATCCTAACCACATGGAAAAATACGTGTGTGTATTCAGCTACCAAAAATGTTGCCTGTGTACAACTTTAAAACATATTTTGTATCACCACTGGAATGTTCTCCAAACTTTGGGTGACACTGCTTTTACTTTTGCTGTTCCCTGGCCAATAACCTTTGCTCTTTCCCTTAGATAGGCAAATTATACTTATTTGATACCTTTTACTGTATCCATATAGCTATTACCAATATTGGTTTCTTTATTTCTTGGCTTCCCTACTGTCTATATGCTGCAATTTGTCTTTCAATAACACAGGCAGCCCTATTTCAAGAAAAAATAATTCTCCTTGAATCCCACTTTTAAAATTTACAGGAACTATGAAGGGGTGCAAAAAAATTGACTTTTGGCATTTCTTCTTTGCTAAGCACTATTTGGTTTTATACATATTCATTCTTTCCAAAAATGCTAATGGGGATACATGAAAATAGCCCTTCTCCCCCTTGGTTCCAGTGAATATCAAAATCTAATGTTCTAAGAATTCCACTCTCCTGTGCAGCTAGAGTGATATGCATATACATCTTTGGGAGAGGAAACAGGAAATTATCACTTTAAATCAGTTTCTGTAACACTTAAAGAAAACTATACTTGAGAAAAACTCCAGAGAAAAATATAGACTTTACTTTTTTTATATTCTGATGATACTGATGGTGCCCAAGTAAGCAGATAAAATTATTCTGTGTGAAATTACTGGTAATATTAAAGATAATGATAATTGCTAACATGTATAAAATATTATACCAGACAATTTCAAATGACTTATATATGTGTGTGTTATTGAAATAGTCCTTTGAAGAATGCTTTAATTTCCATTTCACAAACGAGATGTCTAAGAAGTATTACCTCCACAAAATCACAGTGAAGCAAGCAACAGAGCCAGAAATATTATTATAGAGTTTGTTACCTTTCCTTACTTCCCAGACCTTCCACTTTCTTGTTGATCACCTGAGACAACATTCTTTATCTTTATAAAAAATCTTTTTAAAAATCTCTATAGTGAGGTTTCTGTGTCTTTACATTGTTTAAGGAAATTTAACATGTGTGCACCTGGTACCGTCGTATCCCAAATCTTATTAATGACTAGCTAGGTTGAGTGTACTTGTAGTTATTTGGTGGTCTTGCTGATCATTTTATTCCTAACTTGGGTTTACTCCCTTGGCAAAAATTGATTCAACAACTGATTTACAAAAGGCACATCACAAGGGCTCTTGTGACACATGTTAATGGAAAGAGGGTACTTGTATTCATGGAAGCAGAAGTCTACTGGGGAATAAAGAAACTAAATAGTAATTGCTAAAAAAAAAAAAAAAACAAAAAAAACTGTGACTAACTGCATAGTGGAGATTATTGTAAATAGCAAAAGCCCACTAAGCTATGAGGGACTGCTTCTCTAAAGAAATGATTTTTAGACTGAAACCTGAAGGGTGAATTGGAGTTACCATGTGATAATGGTAAATTCAACTTTCTAAAATTGAAAAGTCCCGTATGGACTGGGCTGTCTCATGTGAGTCTTGGTGATAAAAATGAGACTACAACAGTTAACAATGATCAGTCATTACTAAACATTTTGTGCTCATTTCTAAAAGCAATTAGAAGCCACATGAGGAGTTGAATAGCTGAATAAGTAACAATTTTTATTTAAAAATATTACTCAGATGCTCTGTAGAAAACAGATTGGAGAATGTTGTATGTGTAAATGTAGGAAGACCACTTAGGGCAGTGCTGTTCAAATTTATCTGTCATGAAGGACCTGTTTTGTTTCTATTTTATTTCTAATAAGGTGCAGGTTCATATAGTGGATGCTCTGACAGTGTGGAAGTATTCTAAAATTTTCTAAATGCCTCAGTTGCTGTATTTACCTGTGTCAGACCAATAGCAATAGTTTGTGGGCAAGTATTGTCCACAGACTAAACTTTTGAATAGAGTTTACTATTACGGTAATTAGGCAAGTAGTAAGGCAGTTCTGATCCAGCATAGCAATTCTAAAGTAGCCATTTAGCAAATTTTGGGTAGTAAAATTGATAGAATTTAACAAAGGATTCGATTTTGGGGTCTAGGAAGAGAGGACTAATTTCCAAGGTTAGTGATTCTTATTCCTAAGAAAGGGAATATTGGGAGAGAAGTCATTTTTGTTTGTTAATTTCTTATAAGGGGTGGGGGTGGAATATTGATCATAATGGAAATAGGCATTCTATACCAGAAGTCTGAATGTGTGTTGTGGTGGTTTTAGGAGGTATGAGATTGCCAGAGAGAGTATAGAGAGAGTATATAGAGAGGATAGAAGGGACTGTAGTGGCCTATGAATCATCAGTATTTAAACATTTAGAAAAAGAAATATAACATAGGAAGACTGGAAGAAACCAGAAGTTGGAGGAAATTTTCATTTGTGTCACTGAAGCCATGGCAATAGTGTATTTGAAAAAGGATGGGGGTGGTTAATCAGCCATAAACTATTTGGTGATTAATTTTGTTTTAATCTGCTAAAGCAATAATCTAAATTTAGGATAAAATTATCATAACTATAGCATGAGGCATATTTTCCTTCAGCTCAGACCCATTTTTCTATTTATCACCATCTGTATATTCCATAGGCATCACAAACTCTTTTTCCACAACTTATTCATGCAGATGAATAAGTATGATACAATGATACAAGACTGTATGATTTAAATAATCCCTATTTATCAGCCATTGAATATAGTAGACCCCTGATTTACAATGCAAATCAATTTCACAGACACAAAAGACATCATATAGGGAAAATAAGATAATGTGAACCCATTAATACATAGATAGTATGTAAATTATTCTAAGAGTATTTAAAAATTTCAGCACATGACTAAACATATAACAGACTGATTTATACAGTAAAATAAAATTTTGAAAGATGAAGTTAAAAATAAATTAAGTTGGAAAAGTATTTCAAAATCACTGAGTTTGCTAATGGAGTGGGAAAAACTAAATATTTGTACCAACTAACAGATTTTTTTTCATCATACTTTATTATTTTTACTCAGTTCTATAGCAACCAATGTATGAAAGAATATATTGATTCAGAAACAAAACATTTCCATACTGAAAAAACAACCAGGGGAATAAAAAGGGGGCCCTGTGACAAAATCACCAAATAGAATGCCACAAACTGTGACTGGCTCATATACTAACAGTTAAATACCCACCTACATGGTCTAGTGTGACCATGATAACATGAATAGAATATTAAATCATAAGGTGATTTGTATTTTGTAGGAAAGGACTTGATCATGTATATAGACCAGTGATAAAATGTGGGTGTCTGCTGTACCAGACTTTTGGAAATTCAATTAGACCTCAGACTAGGGACAATGAACAATTACTTATTGCTGTAGTATTATCAGTACTGTCTGCAGTTCATTCCGGTTGACTTGCAGTCACATAGAAGGGACTTGCAGTCACATAGAAGGGATATCAGGAATAATTCCTAAAGAAAATGACACTTGGGCAGAGTGTCATTGAGTGATAAATCAAACTTAGGTGAAGGAAGCAATGCAGTAGTAGAGTGTTTTATTGAAATTATATTTTAGGTATTTTGTAAGCAAAACTGAAGGCAAGGAATTATCGTTAATTATAGTTGCAATTAGATAAATTGGTCATGCTTCCCAGGTTTTTCATCTTGTACTTCTTACTCTTTACTCTTTTGATTTATGCCATCACATAGTCATCAAACTTGGGGATGCCTTCTGAATATTTTCAAAAAATGAAAGATTATTTTTATGGTGGTATTTTCCAAAGGAGTACTTTATTCTTGTTGATTAGTTTTAAACCAATATTGACAGAATTATTAACAGTCTAACTAAAATGGTCTTTTTAAAAATTTTTGTGTTTCTTAATGGGACAAATTTTACGCACACAACTTTTTCTAAGATTTACAGAGCTGAAAATGAAGGCCTTGGTACACACACACACACAACACACACAGTAATGGTATTTTGGGATGCTCTATAATGAGAACAGGCCTTGAACACACACAGTTAGTGATGGTACTTTACACACGCACATGGTCAGTGATGGTACTTTGGGACTCACTATAATGAGAACAGTTCTTGCAAACCTTAAATGATGTCTTACTTAGTTGTCTAAGTGTCTTGAGACTTCCCTCTTGAACATCTGTAGGGATTAATATAGTTGGCAGAATTCTAATTGTTAAGATCAAAATCTCAAAATAATTTGTTAGAAGGGAAATAATGTCAAAAAGGATTTCAAAATGTGATACATAACAGATCCAGAAGACATGTTTTAAAATAGAGGGAATGTTGACTTGCTTCTGAAATATCTTGAGTCACTGTCAAAAAACAAGTGTTACTTTCATTTGCTAAAGCAGGCTTTAATTTTTATGTTAAGATAAATATAACTTTAAAATTTTCCTTTTCACTAGTATCTTTGGTATATTTGCTCCTGCCTTCTCCTTGGTATTCACTTTTTTAAGTTTTGTGTCTACACATCTAAATACTTGTGTAACAGTTATATGATTTTCATATGTTGTTATTGGCTCTTACAGTTATACATTTCCAGGCCTTTTTTAATATACATAGTTAGAACTTCCTCACTGATAGACTTTGGCAACATATGTTAAAAGAGGACAGAATAATTATTAGCATTATATTTTGAATTGTGTTATATAAATAGGTGAAGCTTTTTTCATAGTAAAAGAAACTTTTACATAGTAAAAGAGAGCAGATTAAAAGGTTTTCTACCTCTAAATATAAAATTGCATTTCCTCAATTGGGATTTCTTTTTTTAATATACCTGAAGTGAGAATATTATAGAATTCATCTGTGCAAAGCAAATATACTTTAAAAATGCTCACTTCCTCTCCTACCCTCTACTCCTTTAGGGTTGTTGTATTTACTTTTTTTCCTTTTTAAAACATAAGAATAAAAATAATTAGGAATAATAATTGGAAGCAAGCAGTTTTTTTCATTAGATTTGAAAAGTTGTGGTGTAACAGAAAGTAACATGATTTTATATACTATTTGACAGTGTTGGCCAAAGAAGATAACAATTACTTGATATTTTGCTGCGTTTTGTGAAACAAATTTAAGGTGTTTGTTTCGGTTTTTTCTTTTCCTGGTTTAATATACCTTTGTACCTTTCTTTGGTACTCTAAGTGGTTTTTAAATTAAAGAGCACATTATCTCAAGGCCCTTATTTTGATAATATGAATACAATTTTTGGTGTTAAATTGGGAAATTTCTCAGAAGGTTAGTTTTCAATTTAGAATTTTGTGGGAGCCTTTCTTCACTGCTCAGTTTCCCTGCTTGTAATTGGTCTGGTCAGGTTCTCTATTTCCTCCTGATTCAGTCTGAGAAGGTTGTAGGTTTCTAAGAATTTGTCCGTCTTCCAAACTCTCCAGTTTGTTGACATTCATCATAGTGTCTTATGCACTTCTGTATTTCTGAGGTGCCTAGTGATTTCTCTTTCATTCTGATTGTATTTGAGTTTTTAGTGCTTTTTTTTTTAAAGTAAATCTAGCTGCAAATTTATCTGTTTTTTAATTTTTTTTCCTAATAAGCACCTTTTGGTTTCATTAATCTCCTGAACTGCACCCTTTTTACTTATATTTCATGTTCACTTTTATTTATATTCCTTTTACGCACTTGGTTTCACTTGTTCTACTTTTCCTAATACCCTAAGGTGTAATGCTAGAATATTTATTCAAACTCCTTCTTGATTCTTTCTTGATATAGTCCTCTATTGCTATATTATATCACTTTTAGTGCTCCTTTTGCTATATTCCACATGTTTTTGATAGGTTGTGTCTTCATTTGTCTGTTTCTTCCTTGCTTCCCTCATTATCCCATTAATTTATCATTTAGTAGTGTGTTGTTCAGTCTCCACTGAAGGTTTTCCTACTTTTTGTTCCATTTTGAGTGCTTCAGTTTGCAAGACTCATTAAGTCATAGTTCAGGGTGTAGGTTGTGTTCATACATTATTTTTGAGATTCTTTTATCCCTGAAATAAAAGAAACAATGTATCTACAACTGAGCTTACTCAAAACTACTGTAGAGTTGAGAAAATTATACCTTATTTCCATACTTACAGTGTTTTTCTTGTTACAGACTTTTCTTGGTTTATTGTGTTTTGCCTAAATCAGTGCTAGTTCATGCCTTTTGGTCCCAGTATTCTCTTTTATTTAGTATTTGTCATATTATTTTTAATGAAATACTATTATCAATAATTGTAATTCAAGTGAACCTGAGTGGATAGATGTTAAAATCTGAAAGGTATCTATTAAATTCATTACTTTTTCATAGTTGAAGTTACAGAAATTTTTACATAGAGAACTTCTAAGATCTAGTTTAAATTATGAGCTCCAGGGTTGTTTTCTCTATTGCCCTACTTGTTTCTAGAGGGTTTACCTTAGTCTAAATTCTCCAAATACAAACTTCTCCAAAATATTGAAAAAGCAGATGATGTAGGAATAAGAGAGTGAATGAATGAACTCAAAGCAAACTAAAGACCTTGCAACTTAACCGTAGTGAGTATTCTACTAGTTGTAGCCCCTTTTTGGTTTGCTGCAGTTTATATATTGCTCTACTCTAAAAACTTACTTTAAGAACTTTAAACTGTAGGTATGAAATGTCTGTCATGCTAAGTAAAAATTATTTTTTGAAATCCCAGTCTTGTGTATGATTTCTGATTCAACCAGCTTTTATGGAGTGAAATATTCACATATATTAAAGAAATGTGGCTATGAATAACTGCAAATAGACTTACATATTTTCTATTGTGCCTGTGATGTAGGTTATTAAGTGTTAAGAAAGACCATTGAACTTGTAACAAGTGGTATGACATATATGTATATAGTTGGTTTGCAAATGATGATTTTTAAAAATGTTTTCCAAAGATTCCTAGAGTATCCTTAGTATGCTATGCTAGAGGAGCAACAACCTCTTTTTGTTTTTTTTTTTTGAGACTAGGTCTCGCTATTTCTGCCTGTGGCACCGCAGGCATAAGTTGCCCAGGGTACCACAGACTCAAGCAATCATCAGCCTCAGCTTCCCAGGCGTGCGCCACCACGCCCAGTATATTTTTTTGGAACTAGGTCTCCCTACGTGCCCCTGGTGGGACTTGAACCACAATCCCAGGCCCTGGTCGCGGTTTCCTAGGCTGCTGCTTACAGGCATGTGCCACCTCATGCCTGGCCTCAGGAACAAGCAACAACCTTTATCTGAGTGATCTGAAGTTGATTTTTCACTTTAAAGAAGTTCATTGCAGTATGAGGATATTATGTGGTGATATCACATAAGTTGCAGTCTGCGGTATATGAGACTTATTTAGTAACTTAGACTAGAACTGGACCAGAGTTTGTGATTCTTGTCTCCAACACCTTGTTTAGGTAAAAACCCAGTAACATGCCAGTGGTGACATGATCTAAAGCCTTTAATAGTTAGAAATAGAATTCTATTCTATTCTGTTCTCTGAACACATACACCAGAACTTTTTTCTGTTTTTACTATTGTTAGGAAAAATAACATTTATTATGTGAAAATCAAGAAATGTTGTTTAGTGAATTTTATTTGTAATCCTTTACTTAAAATTGTATGAAAGCAGCAGAAATACAGTGGTTTTGTGTGGGTGTTTGTTGGGGGTGGGGGCTATTATAATGTGTGTACACAGGTTTTGACTTCTAACTTTGTTTTGTTTTTAAGGAAGAATCTTGGTGTAGAGTGATGAGGCAGTAGTAACTAGGAGCTTTAAGTCTTTGCTTATGTAGAAACTTATCAAGATAATGGTTTTTAGGAATTACCATTTAGAAAAAGCTGGTCTTAAAATCTTGGTCTTTTGCCTAGCCATATATATATATATATACACATACATATATATATGTATCTATAATATAAATATATGTGATTAAAAGTAAATCTATATATTATACAATGCAGTTAAATCTGCCTTCTTACTTTCAGTGTTGAGTATGTTTCAAAAGAAAATCCAACTCCAGAATAGTCCCCGGGTTAAAATTCAAAAGTTAAGAGATAGAAGACAAACGGATAGCTAGTGCAGATAATGATGAATTTATATATTGGTAGTATTTGTAACTAACTGGTCTAATCTTTAGGCTGGAATATTGGTACTCAGTATAGGATACTTAGACCAGTCATCTTAGCACTATCTTAGATCTTGATTATACGTGCAAATCCATGAGCCTGACAAAGACACAGTGAATCTTTACCTGAGATTGGGCTCAACATACTGCTAAAACAGATATTTCAGGTGGTTCTAATATATGCTTAAATTTGAAAATCACTGCCTGAAAGAAATATAAACTTGATGCTTGCTTGGAATATTAAATTGAACCATATGGAATTACCCATATTGTTAGGCTTTTCACTTAGGAAAACTTCACCTTTGGCAGGATTTAAGGTCACTTTTTATTTGGATCAGAGTTCAATCTGTAAAACAAGGTTTTACTTTTGCCTTATTGACCAAAGCAGGAGAAAATTAAGGGCATAAACTATAAGATAAATGAAAGTATTTGCTTGACCATCATGTGTTGCCCCCCCCCCTTTTTTTTATACTGAGGCCCTATCCTCAACCTTGAATCCTGGGTGCTCAGTCCTTCACCACCCTGCCCCCTCTACCCTCACACACACCATTTTGACATTTCCCTTATATAGCAGTGGAGAAGGGGAAGGGAAAGGAGGCTATAGACTAGAAAGAGAAATGGTCTTTCCATCTAGTATAACCTTCCTTGAGGTTAGAATATGCCATTGCTATATTCTTTACTCCCTGTTCCTGCCATCTAAGATTCTTTGAGGTGTAGTACTTTGTGTGTGATTCCATAAAGTAAGTTATAATAAATAGTATAAACATCTACTGTGAGATTAGAAAAATCATAACAAGCCATCACATTGGTCTCGGTATAAAGCTCTTGCTATAAAATCTGTTATCTAGTTTTTGCTCTTTCTATAATTTGTTTGCTCCTTTTAGACTCCAGTTTAGGAACCATCATCAGTACATCCATACTGAAAGTATTTTTTTATTATTCTGTGCTTTACTTCTATCGTATTGTCCTTGAAAATATCCTCCCTCCCTTGTTTATCTGTCTGTCTGTCTGTCTATCTGTCTATCTATCGACTAGGTCTCATTATTTTTGCCTGTGGAACCCCAGGCTCACGTTGCCCAGAGTACCACAGACTCAAGCAATTCCCAACCTCAACTTCTCAGGTACCTGGGATTACCACCATGCACCACCATGCCCAGCTATATTTTTGGGGACTAGGTCTCGCTCTGTGCCCCTAACAGCACTGGAACCACGATCCCTGGCCCCGGCCGGAGCTTCCTAGGCTGCCACTTACAGGCATGTGCCACCGTGCCCGGCCTTCAACTATTTTTTATTCATCTTTATACTCCAAATCCATCAGAGTGCACACTGTATCTAAGTATAAAGCTGTTGTTTATTGTGCTCTCCTGAAATCATCATATGTTTAATTCAAAAAGATTTAAGAAATGTATAACATGTTGTTAATAATATTTTATCACCTTTATCAACGTATATTAAAATCTCATAATTCTACCTGATAGCAGCCTTGGCAAAATTGTTGAGTGTTATATGTTAAGTTGCAGACAAACTCAGTTCTTTTCCTTATGTAATCATAGTCACATACGTATCAGTATTTTCAGTTATAACTTACTCATGCAACTCAAAGAACTTTTGGTGTAAATATGGTAATATTTACAGGATAGGGTAATTTACATTGTGTTAGTTGAAGAATAAATACCAAATGATTAATTTTATAATTAACTAGCTCCTAAAGGATTTGAGCTGATTACAGAAGACAACACAAAAGTAGTATATCATAAACAGCTAGTCACACTTTATAACTGGATAGAATTTTGATAATATTCTTCAGACAGTACTAGCTGCTTTATATATTTCATTGATATGAATACTTGATAGAGCAGATGCTAGGAATACTACAGCATTTTAAAATAATTATCTAAAAATCTTAATAGTTTTTCTTCATGAGTAATGAAAATCTGTTTTAATTTCAAAAGAAATATGGCAGTATGTAGCTATGAACTTGTGTGTACTTTTAATTTTTTGGGTAAAATTTATATAACAAAATTCATCATTTTAACACTTTTAATTTTTATGTTCAATGTTGTTTAGTACATTCACACTACTATCCAGTTCTAGAAAATTTCTGCTACTCTAAAAAGAAATCCCATGTTCATTAAACATCCCATTTCCTTCTCATACCAGCCCTTGTAACTAAACTGCATTCTTCTCACATGTATTTCTCTGCTATAGACATTTCATGAGCATAAACTCATACAGTTAGTGGCTTTTTGTGTCAGTTTTTTTCACTTCCCATATTTTCATGTTCTTCCATGCTTTAACATATACCAATATGTTTTCACGTTTTATCACTGTTTAATATTTTGTTAAGTGAATGTACATTATCCATCTCTGAATATTTTAGAATTTCTATCATGGGTTATTTTATACACTTATTTGAAATTGGACATTATAAATTCTTAGAGCTAATTTTTCCTTTCCAGTACATGTTGCTATTGTTTAGTGACTGGGTTAATTTTTTTCTAGCAGAATTATATATATATATTTTAATTTTTAAAAAGGGACATGGGAGGGGGGAGATTTTTTTTTTTTTCAAATTTATTGCGGTTACTTTGTGTTTACATCTTTGCTTGTAAATAGAAGTATAGGATTTCATTACTGGGTTATTTTAGTGGAGTTCATTTACCTCTTTTTACACTTTCTACCCTTCTCTTACTCTTTTTTCTCTATAAACAGTAGAGACCCTGTGACCAAGGGTAACAGTCTTGGTTTTTCCATAGTTAATCTGGGATGACCATGGTTTTGGCAGGACTTTTTTTTGCCTCTTTTCAGGACCACATTTAACTCTTAAAGTTTTCTAATCCAGTGCTAATTGCTGTTTTGTTTCCCCCAGCATTGCCCAAAGAAGTGAATTGTTCCACAGACTTAACTAATCAAATTTAAGTTCCTTTGGAGGGATAACTCCCTAAATCAGCACTTGAGATTTGTTTTGACCCAAGGCAGGCTCCTTCTAATTGTCTTCCTTTCTTTTCTCTGGCAAAACAAAACAAAAAACAGCCTTCAGTTTAGCCTTTTATGTCCAGTAATTCCTCCTTCACCACTTAGTTATCTGTCATTACTCCTACTGGTTGTGCTCCCATGTTTTTTTCAGATCATTTTTTCCCATTTCTTTGCAAATAAAGTTCTATATTTTTCTAGGAACACATATGGAGCTCCTTGTTGTATGTCCCCCTCCTCTGCACAGGCAGTATGTTCAAACCAAGTCTCTGGAGTATGGAGTGGGGACAGTGATTCATTTCTCTCTTTGACAGTTGTATTTTAGAAGCTGAGCACTTGGTCAGTAGCAGGAAGGAAAAGGAGCAGTACCTTCAGGTCTTTTTGACTTGGCTGGCCCAGTGTGGAACTTTACAAATTGGAACAAAGACATTTTGTGCTCCAGCAGCACCACACCCAAGGTTGAACCAAGACCTGCTATGGGGACTGCTCTGAAAGAGGAAACCCATATCACTTTGGCCACGTACACCTGAGCAATAGGTAGCTAAAGACCGAATAAGAAATGTTAGAGACCCTCCCCTTCCTAGTAAAATAGATCCCTGTGTGGGACCTGGGAAAAGGTCACATAACATGTATTCTTCACTGCACCAGTCTGGGTTAGAATTTCCAGTACTCTAAGCTGGAAGAACTTTTAGTGTTCTAAGTATATTTTTCTTGAATGTATTTTCTTCATTTGCTCTAGACTCATCACTCATTGAATCTAAGTTCTTCAAGCTGCAGCTTTATTCAGTTAATGACTGACTCTTTATTGCTTAGTTTTGTTCAGATTTTCTTTTTCTTGGAATAGTCTAGATAAAATATATTCAATTTCATACATTTATTACAAGTTATCTAGTTTGTTCATGTATAATAATGCATAGTATTCCCTTAAAGCCCTTTTTATTTATTTAAGTTTATAGTAGTGCCCTGGCCTTCATTTTTGATTTACTCATTTGAATCTCCTCTCGCTTTATTTTTTTGATCAGTCTAACTAAATGCTTGTGAATTTTGTTGGTCTTTCAAAGCATCAGCTTTTGATTCTTTTGTTTTTCTGTTCTCTACTTAATCTATATTTCCTTTAATCTCTGTTACTTTTTTGTACAAACTTTGGGTTTTGTTTTCTTTTTTCTGATTCTTTAAGTTAGCTTATTGATTTGAGTGTTTTTTTTTAAACTATAGGTGTTTACTACAGCACATATCCTTCTGAATGCTGCATTTGTTTCATCTTATACATTTTGGTATGTTTTCTCTTTTTTGTCTGAAAATATTTTTCTAAATTGTGTGAATTCTCTTTTGCCTACTGGTTGTTTCATATGTTGCTTAATTTACGTATATTTATTCGTTATACAATTTTCTTCATTCTAATTTTATTTTCTTGTATTCAGAGAAAATACTTTGTATGACTTCAGTTCTTTAAAATTGATGAGAAACTTGTTTTGTGATCTAGCATATGGTCTAACTGGATAATGTTCCATGTGCAGAACATTTTTTCTGCTGTTGATGGATGATGTCTTTTATGTTAAGTTTCATAATATTCAAGTTCTCTTTGTCTTCATTGGTTTTCTTTGAAAGTCTGATACTGATCTCTCAAGTGTTGTCGTGAACTCTATTTTCAGTGCTGCTAATTTTTGCTTGACACAGTTTAGAGCTTTGCTGTTGGTTATCTGTTATCTAATTATGCCTTGATGGAAAAACAGTTCTATCAATATGAATTAAATTTGTTTAGTTTTCAAACATTATGTGCCACAAAAGCTTCTGGTTTCATTTTGTGAAATAAATGAAATTTTCATGTGTTCCTTCATAATCTATTTTGGGACACTAAAATTTTTTTGAAACCCAAACACTTTTCTTCTTGTGATTTACTCTGTTAAACTTTCTGATCAGTAAATGGAACTCCTTTTCCTTGTAGTAAAGTGCTCAACTGTGTAGGATATTGCATAAATCTTGGAAGACTACAATTAAGTTGGAATGTCTCGAGAACCTACCCCACCACTCCCTGGAGATATGTCTGCTGGTCCTATAGCAGAAAGCTGGTGTTACACACAGGTATATATGCCTTATTTTATGTCACTGGAACACATTTTTATTTTTTTATTAAATTTTTATAAAAGTCTTTTTTTTTTGAAGGTTAAAGTTGTAAAATTTTCCTACATGTGGACCATTAATAACTTCAGTTTTTGTCGAGAGGAAATGGGAGAAGTGTTAAAAAGTTCAACGTTCTCATCTAGTCCCAGTGACAAAATGAAATGGTAAGATTTTTGTTTTCTGATGTTATCCTTGACTACTTTATGATTTTGTACTTATTGTTCCTAATTAAGTATTTGTTTCAGAGATATTGATAGGGGTACTGCTTGTGATACTATTTAGAAAATTACTTGATTATTGCCTCTTTTTTGAATGCTTGAAGTATTATAGTCCTCTATATGAGTCTGTTGTTCTATTTTAGGTGCCTGAGGGTAAATCCAAAGGGATTAGATGATGAAAGTAAAGACTACTTGTCCTTATATTTGCTTTTAGTCAGCTGTCCAAAAAGTGAAGTTCGAGCAAAATTCAAATTTTCCCTTCTGAATGCTAAAAGGGAAGAAACAAAAGCAATGGGTAAGTGATATATTTGCAAACTAAGTGAAGAAGTCTCTATAATACCATCTTGTGTATTCTACAATTTTACCTAGAAACACTTGGTTTTTTTTTGTTTGTTTGTTTTGTTTTGTTTTTTTTACCCACTAAGATCTGCATTAATTTTGAATGCCAGAGTAAAGGTATAATTGTTTTACTTAGGCTTAGGCTTTATACAACATGTAAACTTAGTTTAAAATTCAGCTTTCTCATGTTATGAGATAATGTTCAACTCATCATTTGGAAGAATAGTCACTATTTGGGGAAAGTGTCTCTTTCGGCTGGCATTAAAAAATGTGTTCAATAAGTATTTGTCTTCTTTTCCTTGCCAATTATGCCAGCTGAAAACTGAAGAACAATGGGAAAAAGGATTGGATGTCTTGGTATTTTGTCTTTAGAAGTATTCTGAGTGATAACTAAACACTGACTGAAAAGACAACAGTTTTTCTCAGTATCAGGGTCTATCAAATTCAGTTAAAGTTTTACATCTATAGCTAGCAGAAACCATGTAGCATGAAGATTCATAGTGGGACATTGTAGGATATACATGGTGTAGTAGGAAAATGTATGGTGAACTGCCATTTTAAATTTTAAGTTTCCTAGAACTGAATCAGAGAATTCAGTAATTATGTTATAATTGAAAACAAAAGATCAAAGCAAAAAAAGAACCTTTCAAACAACATTTTAAAATAATATCTTTTGTTGCCAGAGTCTCATATTTTCATGTTATTTGACATTTTAGATAATGGAGTACCTTAGTCAAGCTATCTACCATAGACTGAGTGGCTTGTAAACAACAGAACTTTATTTCACACTGATCTAGAGTTGAAAAATTCAAAATAATGGTGCCAGCCTGGTCAGATTTTGGTGAAGGTCTTCTTCCAGGATTGTAGACTTCCCTATGTCTTGTATTGGAGAAGGGTTAAGCCATTTTTATATGAACACTTATCCCATTCAGGTGGGCTCCATCTTGCTATTCATCTAATTCTAATTATGTATCTGTTAATACTACTACAACTGGATCCAAGGGTCTCAACTTCTCATTTTTGAGGGGATGCAAACATTCAGCCCCTAACATGGAGTATTTTCCTTAGGTTTATTGCCAGTTTTTCACCCCTAATTAATTCTTTGTATAGGAATACATATTTTATGGAGAAAATCTTGTTTCTTTCATCGTAGGTAATTGTTACATAATATTGTTAAGACAGTCAGTGTTTTACAGTTTTTACTAAAATCTTTTTTACTTTCATAAAAGTTGTCATTGGAAGTGAGCGGATTAGAGATGGAATGATGAGGGATACGACTAGCTTCTATCTTTTAAGTTGGTAGATTTTTTTTTTTTTGTTTCTCTAACTTAATAAAGTTTGAATATCCTAGCAAAACTGCACAGATGTCAGATTTAGGAAGCATCAATTTTTAAAGGGAGAAACAGTTACTGAGAAGTATCAGAAACGAGTCAGGTTCTGATAGTAAATGACTAGTATTCCTATACCATGGTTTTTTGAGCATATTTCATTATTATAGGGCCTGAGTTGTTAGAAAGATGCCTTACTTCTCCATGATCTTTGAACCAACTTTTCCATATAAGAGTTCCAGAAATCTCAAAGTAAGCTCATTGATAATGACTGAAACTTAAATACTATTCTAGAATAATCTGTTCCTACCTGACAAAACTCTTAAGACATTTTACTTATAATTACACATATTTACTTTTTTGGATAATGTACTAACTAAATTCTATTTCTGCATATTTCATTTTGCTGTATTATCATTAAAAAAAAATGTTTTTGGGGTACTTGATGATATGATATTCAAACTTCTATTCTGTTTTTCACCAGAAAGCCAAAGAGCCTATCGGTTTGTACAAGGGAAGGACTGGGGTTTTAAAAAATTCATTCGAAGGGATTTTTTGCTTGATGAAGCTAATGGTCTTTTACCAGATGACAAACTTACATTATTTTGTGAGGTGGGTACATTTTTTATTTCAAGGAACTATGATTATCATTGATGATAAAGTAAAAATTATTAGGAATATTTAAGTGTTAAAGAATTGCATCTAAATAATTGATACTAAGTAATTGATATAATTGATAAGGTTTCATCTATAAATGTTTTACCACCTAAAATTGATTTGACTGAGATATCAATATAATAGTCCAGTTTGAAAAGATTCTGTCATGCCACTAACTATAAGATAATATGTTTATGTTACCACATACTAAATACTTCTTCCTTTTAATCAATTAATGTTAGCATTTTAGTCAGTAATACCTCAAATTTCTAGATATGCCCCTGTCTGTTGACAAACTTAGGAGGTATATATTTATGCATAAAATATCATATTTTGAAAATTATCAGCATTGCCCTTAACAGTACTATCTACTTAAAATTTGTTTTAATTTGAGGTTTGGATTCACTTTTATCATTATTATCATGATGTATTTTTATCTATACACATTTTTAAGATTCATCTTTGGGATAAACACAAGAATTGTATCATGTTATAACTTAGAAACTGTGCATTAGTTATGTTGTTTTATTAAAATGTTTAAAGTTTGAAAATTTTTATCAGTTGAAAAGGTTATGAGCAAGTAAATGCTACATAAATATATTTCAACAGATTATCATTGATAACAAGTGACTTAGATGCATAACTTCCTTAACTGCTAGTAACTTTGCTTTAATCGCTCTAAAAAGTGCGTATAATTTTGGACAAGATTGCGACCTAATTACACATAATTATGCTGTGTCAGAAGAATAATTGAAATAGGGCCCTAGAGACTACATGGTGAAATATAGTGCATCTTATTTTCACTTAGACAAGTTAAATGAACTGTATGATGAATTTGTTATGAATACAATTATTTGGTTCATAAAGCATATACCACAAGTACTTTGAGCAGAGCTTATCATTGAATAATTTGCAGAAAAAAAGAAAGCACTAAAGCATTTGTTGCTCATAGATGCTCTAAATAGTAGTCTAAAAATAATAATAATAATTTTTGTTATTTAAAAAGTGAGCATTCTTAAAGTAGACTTTCAGAATGTTAGCAGTAATCTTAAATTTCAGCATGTAAATTTGGTGTGGAATTTTTAAGATTTAAGAACCTTAAGGAACACGTAATCTAATTAAGAAAACAAAAATAAGGCTGGGCATGGTGGCACATGCCTGTAGGTGGCAGCCTAGGAAGCCACAGCTGGGGCCAGGGATTGCAGTTCGAGTCCTGCCAGGGGCACGTAGCAAGACCTAGTCCCCAAAAAATAGCTGGGCGTGGTTGTGTGCGCCTGTAATCCCAGCTATCTGGGAAGTTGAGAATGGGGATTGCTTGAGTTCCATGGGCAAAAATAGCAAGACTTAGTCTAAAAAAAAAAAAAAAGAAAGAAAGAAAATGAAATGTAAATTCTTTACTCTTTTTGTAATGAACTTGTAAAGACAGTTTCTTTTTTAAAAATTAGAATATTGTTTACAGACATTTCTTAGTCATGTTATGTTAGAGCCTATACGACTATACAGAATAAATACACAATACAGAATAAATTCAGAACAAAGGCTGATATAAAGATCTGTTTTTGATCTATATTATTGAAGTATGCTTTTTAATCTATATGCTAGATTATACATACAAGTAATCTCATAAAAGTAGAACCCACCATGACGTAAAGTTTTTAAGTTGTCATTCATCTGATTCAGTTTTGGATACTGAAATGTTTAACTTTTTGCTGAGGTAGACATAAACATTCTGAGAACCATATGTAGCATAGGTGGGCAAAAACCACTTTGAACAACCATTCCTCATGCCCTCCGCTGTGTCTTCCACCCCTCTCATGACTGCCCTTCCTTCTACAGCATCTCCAGCACTGCTTGCAGAAGAGGAGGAAGCATTGCACTGCCCTACCTAAAGAACTGCCTCCTCCCCCTCCCCTGCAAGTGGTGCTGTAGACAGGTAAGGCAGTTTGGTATTACCCTTTTTGTGCAAGAATTAGCTTGATCTTGCAAATTAAGTACTGTGAATCAAGTAGCTAGTGGTAGAAATTTCTAGCAGCTTATACAGCTTTGCCCCTTCTTATAGAAGTAATACAGAAGATAAGAATTGAGAAATATGTAGAAAATTGGTTAATTTGTCTTGAAATTCAACAAATTTAAAAAAAAATTTGGAGTCTACAGAACCATGCTGTTCCATGATACAGAGGAAAAGTATATGTACAGATCTAATATATGATGAGTTTTAAATTTAATTCCTTCAAAAGGACATACTTTCTTCCCTACCCTATTTTTCTGTTGCTAAGATAGCATGTTTTAGAATAAAACTTATGATAATGGTTATAAGTTGAACATTCTAAAAAACCCTTCATAGCAAAATGAAGAGTTGACAATTCTGTTTCTGTTACCCAAATTTTAATAAAGGATCGCTATTGACGATAATGAAAAAGTCTAAGGTCCACTATTCTAGAAGAAAACAAGAAATGGCAATGTTAAATGTTCAGCATGCTTTTGGAGCCATTATGGGAAATGTTTAAGTAATTGACTCAAGCAGCAAAATCTATAGAACTGCTTCCCAGCTTACACAATTTGTTAGGAGAATTGAAACTAGCAGTCATCTTCATTCCACATTAATGTAGTCACAGTAGACTAGAGTCTGCAAATACTCATCTTTAGCCTAAATTATATTCTCAGAGTTGAAACAAAAGCCATTTTGGGAAAGAGTTGACAAATGATTTTGAGTTCTATACTGTGACATTTGTCAGTTTTGAGTATTTTGCATTAGTTTTTTGATTTTGAAAGAAGAGTTTAACCTCAGGAAAGAATTTCAGCCTTTTTTCTGAATTTTTCTCTCCTTTAAGCAAGAATGTTCAAAATATGTATTGATTTTAAATGTACTGTACATTAAAATAAAGTTTTTACCAGTTTCTTAATTAAAGGTATAAAAATCATCAGAGTTCATTGCATATTAATTTTTAATTAGACCATTAATACCTGCTGTGTAGTCCCTTGCATACTCTTTGGAGTATTAAATATTAATAATGTCTTAGTTAAAATATGTGGTTACTATGATACTATATAGATGTTTGTTAATAATATAAATCCTTCTAAATTAGATGAGTATATATACAAAGTGCAAATAGAGTATGAATATGTTAACTTTCCTTGCCTGATAATGCCTTTATTTTTGATCCATTTTTTTCCTCTTACCTGATTTTGTCATATTTTTTTGCATACTATTTTAAGCTGGGATAGCAAACTACAGAATGAATTGGGAAATCTTTCCATGAAGTAAATATATGATCCTATTTTTACAACTTCATACCTTATGCAAGAAATTGAACTGATCTAATTCCTGCTGCCTAGAAATTTCAAGAGTAATAGTTGGTGTGAGCACATACTACTATGCACACTGTATGTTAAAGAATAAAAACTTTTTTTCCCACATTGTAGTCATTAAAATTTTAGAAATCTCTTGAATAGCTGGATGAAGAACTTTTATATATAGATATTACAATGTCCATCATTTCTTGAATCCTTTATTCAGAAGAACATTTCAGTATTTTTGTTGTATTAAATCCTTTCTGAACCTTAATTGTATTCAAGTAGAGTACTAATTGCAAAAAAAAATCCAAAGAAATATTGCCCAAAGCGTGCTAAAGTGATTGGATGTATGTTTCATCTTCTTTGACACTTGGTTACCTTCTCTTGATCTTACTTTGATATCTTTTTTGTAAAATAACTAATTGGATTAGATAATTTGTGTGGCACAAAGAATTCTAAAAGATTGATAATGCAAAGTGGAAAAGCACAATAATTAATAAAATAACTCCTCTTTGAAATTGTTCATTTACATGAAAAACATTTATATACATCTGACAAATAGGGCATTCTGAGATTTTTATATTCTTCAGATTTTTATATTGGACCAATGTACATTCTGTATTTACCTGTTAGTAGTTTGTGCAATTTATGCATTTCTCTTTTTTTCAACATTCTGATCCCTTGTACTCATCCCTTCACAGTTTTACTCTTCCTCCTTCCCCTCCCTTGCTATTTGCTTTGGTTCTGTTATCAGTTTGTTAGTTTCAGCTTGTTCTTGTCCTTTTGTTTATTTTCCCTATATCCCACGTATAAGTGAAGCCATCCAATATTTTTATCTTTTCTTCCTGGCTTATTTCTGTTAGCATGTTCTTTCTAGCTCCATCCATATTGCTGCAAATGACATGAGTTTGTCTTTTTTAATTGCTGGATAATATTCCATTGTATAAATATACCACAACTTTTTGATTTGTTCATCTGTTTTGGGACATTTGGGTTGTTTCTACATCCTACCTATTGTATCTAGTGCTGCAATAAACATAATGAATACAGGTGTCCTTTTGAATTAGTGCTTTTAATATCCTTTGGGTAGATTCCCAGAAGTGGAATTGCTAAATCAGTGATAGTTCCATTTTCGATAGTTTAAGGGTCCTTCATACAGCTTTCCATGGTGAGTGGACCAGTTTGCATTCCCACCAGTAGTAGTATAAAAGTGTTTTTTTTTCTCCACATCTTAGCCAGCACTTATTACCCAGGTTTTTGTGTGTTTTTTTTTTTTTTTTTTTTTTTTTTTTTTTTTGATGTGGGCCATTCCTATGACTGTGAGGTAGTGTCTCATTGTTGTTTTTATTTGCATTTTCTTGATTATACATGTAGTTGAGCACTTCTTCATGTACCTGTTGGTCATTTGTATTTCCTCTTTTGAAATGTGTTTTTAAAGTTCTTCTGCCCATTTAGTTTATCCATTTCTAACTTACCTTTCTTACGTAAAACAGTGGAAGAATGTGTTTACTCATGCCCTTATTTTACCTGTGCTTATTTAATAAAATTCTTGTGAAAAATGTATTTAAAGAAATCCATTATCTATTGCTGCAGATGATCTCAAGCATTAAACAATATATAACTAATACAGCAATTGTTTTAAATGGTTCATTTACTCTAAAACATACTTTATTTGTTGAAGTAGTGTTTTATTTAATTTATTAAATGTAATGCCAAATTTCTCATAAATATCTTTCTTAAAAATGGTGTGTAAGACTTAGTCAATAGTGGTTTTTTTGTTTGTTTGTTTGTTTGTTTGTTTGTTTGTTTGTTTTGAGACTAGGTCTCCCTGTTTTTGCCCGTGAAACCGCAGGCTCTAGTTGCCTGGGGTACCATGGACTCAAGCAATCCCCAGCCTCAGCTTCCCAGGTAGCTGGGATTACAGGCACGCGCCACCATGCCCAGCTATTTTTTTGGAACTAGGTCTCGCTATGGACCCCAGGCAGGACTCGAACCGTGATCCCTAGCCCTGGCTGCTTCATAGGCTAAAGCTTACAGGCATGAGCCACCATGCCCGGCCTAGACTTAGTCAATAGTGTTAAGATTTATTTAATATATAGCTATCTTTAATGAAAGATTATCTGATCCATATAGGGATCTATATAAAAGCAGTGTTGTAATCATTCAGTTTTTATTATTTCATATGTAAGTAAAAAGTTTGCAAATTGAACTGTTACGTTGTGTTATTATTCTCGCTAATGACTTTTTATAAAAGATTTCCATGAACTTTAGTAACTAATTACTTGTGTGCAAATTTTTGTACTTTAAAATTTAAATCAGTATTACTACGTATTTAAATTTGTTTAACAACATTTAAAACATTTCCCAAATTATATTATAAATTTCTTTTTATTCCTCTTTTAATACAGGAGAAAGTTTCTGAAAGTGATTCTGTTTATTGTTAGTATTACAGACTTTAAAAGTTGATAGAGCTGAAGTGAGAAAAAAAATTTTTTTCCTGTCTTACAAAAAGTATAATGTAATTACTTTAATAACCAACCATCCAAACCAGTTGGTAATTTATATAGCATGTTGCTTGAAAGTGATCTACTGTTTTTTGTTATTTCTCCTTTAAATTATGTCCTTAACATAAGTTCCCAAGTATTATCATTTTTGATCTAGAGCACATTGAATTACCCAAATGATTTTAATAAGAGACTTAGCTATTGATTTAGTAATTACTGATAATAATCTGTAATTTGTTTTTCTTGCTATCTCATTTTATACTAGGTGAGTGTGGTTCAAGATTCAGTAAATATATCAGGCCATACTAATACAAATACTTTGAAGGTGCCTGAATGTCGACTTGCAGAAGATTTAGGTAATCTCTGGGAAAACACAAGATTTACAGATTGCAGTTTTTTTGTGAGAGGACAAGAATTTAAAGCTCATAAATCTGTACTTGCAGGTACTTTCCTCTTTTGGATAGCACAGTACTTTGTTTCAAAAAATTTCATGCATTAAATAATGATGCCTAATCTTCTTACAGCTCGATCCCCAGTTTTTAATGCAATGTTTGAACATGAAATGGAAGAAAGCAAAAAGGTAAACATGGTGTAAAGGATATTTAATTTAATTTATACAAATTTAGAATAGTGGAATGTGTTTTAAACCTAACAGTGTTCTCATTTATACGCTATGATTTTAGAAAGAAGCACAATGGAAGTAATGTGTTTTATGGTAGAACAATAGACTTATCCTAATGTAGTTGATTTTTCAGAACAACAGCTGTTTTGACACCTAACAACTATCTATGGCTAAATAAATCTTACCAAAAAAATAATCTTCCAAAAAGCACTGTCCCATTCTATAGCATATTGAGAGGCCTCTGGTTATTGTGTGCCTTCCTCCCTTTCTAGACTTTATGAAGTCAGTTTGGAATTTATTTTCCAGAACAAAAATAGTGCTGCATTTCTTTTTACTAAAAGTAAAAGGGTATAAAACTTAACAGAAGGGACATAACTTACGTATACTCAAAAATTATACGTTAACTTTAGTCAAGAGAGTGCCTTTTGGTTTTCTCAGATGTTTGTCTTTCACCTGTCATCTTGAAGTGTAGTCATATTAAAAGATCAGAGGTTGAGTCTTTGCAAGTTATATTATATGTGAACCTTAGTATTCCAATAGATAAGTTCAGAGATTTTATGTGCTTTGGCTTTATTCTTACTGTAGAACTAGAGGCTACAATAAAATCGGTGCTTTTTCCCCTTTGTTGTTGTTGGCAGATATAGCTATCAGCCTTCTGATCACTTGCAAGTAACAGCAATAATGTCAAAATGTGGTTGGCAGTAAGGGATCAGTAAAATTTGACATGGTTTAGTGTCAAATTAGTAATAAATTAATTAGATAATTTTAGGAAAGAAACCAAGGGTATAGGAGTAAATTAAGCAACTTTGCACTTGAGTATGTCTCAAATAAAGAGATATTGGTAACTGTATATAATACTATGTACCAATTTTGGAAAAATTGTAGTTCTGAAGTAGGTGATTCTGGTATTTTTTCAAATGTTTGACTCTACTTTTGCTTAATATTGGGAATAGGAATGGTCTTAGGTATCGTATTATCCCCTGGAAATCCAACAAAGCAAAATCAGTAGCCATCTTCTTCTAAGATTAAGATTGTAAAATAAAGTTATATTTTATACAGTCCACAACATCACCTGTTTTTGTTTTACTCTTTTAAATTGAAAACTAAGTTTTATATTCCTAGTCATGGTTAGCTGCGTGCACTTCTCTTGCCTGCTTCACTTTGCCATCTTAAGTTACTGAAGACTTACCTTGATTTTAAAAGTTTAATGTATATTTGTTTTGTATAATATTTGAGTGCAGAATTGAACCTCAGATTGCTATCAAAGTTTCACTTTGGTTTATTTGTATGTGTATGCTAGATGTAACTTTTAGATATAACTTTATTCTGTTATTTCCATTATCAGAATCGAGTGGAAATAAATGATGTAGATCCTGAGGTTTTTAAAGAAATGATGAGATTCATTTATACAGGGAAAGCACCAAACCTTGACAAAATGGCTGACAACTTGTTGGCAGCTGCAGACAAAGTAAGTAATTATATCTTAAAGAGCTACAAAATGTCCTTAAGCTTTTTGTAGCCAGAAAGTTATATCAAATGAAAATCTCAACTAATTTGAAATACTGAATTTTTAAAAATATACAAACATACCTTGAAGCAGTTAAAATATATGGAAGAAAGTGAAATTTTCATGCAATTGAATTCTAAATTCAGTAGTTTTGACTGTATCTTTATTCTCTTTTATAGTAACAAATATAAATGAAGATACGTGTTTTTTATAATTTCTTGATTTTAATATAGAATATATGACCTTATTTTTAGAAAAAAATATTGGTGTTTTGTCTAATTCTCTGTGTTCCCAAGTTAATCCTGAAAGCACATTGGGTACTTTCTCCAAAAGTTGATAACCATGTCACTTCCATCCCTGTGTACCTTTGTGTCTCTATGTATGTCTTTGCATCTTTATCTATAGTGATGGGGTCATGTGTATGTAGTGTTACTGTACTTGTTTTGCTAAATGTTGTCATTGCAGACACTGGGCCAAGTATATACAAAGTAAATTTCTTTGTTTACGATTTATTTCTTTAAAAATACATATAATCTATAATTGTTTCATTAAAAATATAAGTCAGAAACCTTTTACAATAGCATCAGAAATATCAATTACACCGACATAAATCAGAGATATTCAAAACCTGTGTACTAGTCAGATAAAATCAAGTAAATGGAAAAATTAATTTTTGGTAAAGTCAAAATTAGAATTCTCATAGAATTGACTAGTGAAAACCATCTCCTATTAAAATCCTAACAGGCAATTTTTTTTTCCATTTGAAAAACTGATTTAAAAATTTAATCTAAGTGTAGTCCAAGGACCATGAATTGTCAAATAACTTTGATACAGAAGGGCAAAGTGGAGGACTGTCATTGGGTAATACCAATAGCTTTCACAAATCTTCAACATTTAAGATAGTATTTATTGTTCAGTGACAAGTCAGATAACTCACTGGAACAAAGTATAGCTGTAGACTTTCACCTTTAAGTACATTGACAGTACAGTGAAGAAAGGTTAGTTTTTTCAGCAAAAGGTGTTGGATCATGTGGATGGATATACACATGTCCCTCCAAATGAACTTTGGTTGAATTTTTTTTGAGGAACTGATTTTTCTATATGAACTTCATTCCATATGCAAAAAATTATACAAAATTAAATCAAAAAACTAAATATCTAACTTCTTAAAGAAAATATAAGAGAAATTCTTCATATTTCTGTTAGGCAAAAACTTCTTAGCTCTGGAATGAAAAGCATAATGACTCAAAGGAAAATAAATGATTAGATGAATAAAATTTAAAACTTCTTTTATTTTTCCAAATTTACACAGGAGAATAAAATGATTGGGGGAAAACGAATGTAAAACATTTATCTTATGCACACCTTTTTATCCAGAATATTTATGATAAAGAATTTTTGTGTTCAGACTATGCAAAGAACTCTTAAACCCCAATTATAAGAAAATTTGCTGTATCTCAAAACAGAAACTACTTGAATAGTTACTTCCTGAAATAATGTCACCTGAGTATGTCGGTAGATGTTCAACCTCATTAACTATTAGAGAAATTAAAACTAGCAGGTGATACTTCTATACATGTATTATAACAGCTAATATTACAAAGATCATATCCAAATGTAGTCAGGGATATGGAAGAGTTATGTCTCCCATACTTGCCTGACAAGAATGTAAAGTGATACAAGGACTTTACAGTTTGAAAGGTATATAAAAAGTTTTATATTTGGTGTATGGTCTAGTGAGTTCACTGTTAGATTTTTACTCAAGGAGAAGAAATTATATACCCTACAATGACTCATGAATATTTTTAGCAGCAGTATTTGTAATAACTAGATTGGAAACAGCCAGTTACTCACCAGCATGTGGAAAGAAAAGTTATAGTATGTCTGTATCCAGTGGAACTCATACTACTAATACCTGAATTCATAAAGCTTACTAGTAACTTCACAGGAAAAAAAATAAAAACTTTGCTCTATTGGCACACAGGCAACTACATGAATGAATCTCAGTTATATTGTGTGGGAGAAGTCAGACAAAAATGAATGTAAATTGTAGGTTCCATTTATAGAAGACTCTAGAAAATGCCTACTAAAATAGTGAAAAAACACGCCAGGGGTATTACCTAGGGTGGGGCAAAAAGGGGTTCCTTAGGGGTAGAAGGAAACTTGGAGATGTTAGTTTGCATTTTTGATTGATGTTTAAATGTCTGTGAGAAACTTACAAAGTATAAACTGTATGTAAAACTTATCGTATGTAGGTTATATCTCATTAAAACTGCTAAAGATGTTATAATAGCATGCCCTAATAACTAAGAAATTTTTGTGGTTATGAATATGATTTATTTAGCTTTATAATTCTTCAAGATTAAGTATCAGTAACATGTTCTGTATTTATTGGTACCCTCATGTTTAAAGTGGTAACAATTATAAATTAGACTTTCTTTAAGAATAAAACTCTACTTTTTAAATGTATCACATTTTGCACTTAAGAAAAGTAGGTTCTCTTTTGAATGTGTGCATTTATAGTTCCCTCATATTAGGTTAAAGTTTTTAAAGATTTACATCCCTCAGTTTAAATTATAACATTCTTTTAATTTTTAATCTTTAATTTGTAATTCTAAGTTACAAATACCATGCATTTAAACTTGATAGTTTGAGTAAATGTTTAATGATGATCTTTTCCTTTTGGATAGTATGCACTGGAGCGACTGAAGGTCATGTGTGAAGAAGCTTTGTGTAGTAACCTCTCAGTAGAAAATGTTGCTGATACCCTTGTCCTTGCAGATTTGCACAGTGCAGAACAATTGAAAGCACAAGCCATAGATTTTATTAATAGGTAAGCTCTGCTTGTATTTCTGTGGACATAACACCTTTAACATTTTTTTATTGGATTTTTTTTAAGTGTGTCTAAATCTTCAATGCAGGTGCAGTGTACTTCGACAGCTTGGGTGTAAAGATGGGAAAAACTGGAACAGCAAGTAAGATACTAGTTTTTGACTTAAAAGTTGATCTGCATTACATCAAATTAAATGTTTATGTGACCTTTGTTCATATGAAGCAAACCGCCAGGTTTTTTTTTTTTTTTAAATTCACTATTTAGTGGATTCTTGAGACTCTATTCCCTTGTAGATCACTTTCTAATATGAATTGGGATGGATGCTGTAATCTCTTAAACAATGTTCACATAATATATAACTGAGTGCAGTTATTGCAGGTAGTTGCTATCAGTTCTGTCCCTTTCCCACCTTAGGAAACATTTCTTAAAATGTGGGAAATACTCATTTTATTTTATGATGAATGTACCATCCAGATTTGCCTAGAGAGTCCTTACATTGACAGTCAAGCCTACTGCCTCTTAGTTTAGCCAAGTACCTTGCCTCATATACTATATTAGACTATCTGCCTAGTAGTCCAAAAGAAAAATAGCAATTTGATCTTTCTTTCCTTGGTTTAAAAAAAAAAAAAAAAAATATATATATATATATATATATATATATTTATATATATATATATATATATATATATATATATATGGGCCAGATCTTCTGCATATTGAACTATTACTAATTATTCCCTTTTATATCTTTTCAGTTTTAAAGTAGCTTCTACTTTGTGATTACTTGAAATCAAAAAGAGAAAAGTATCAAGGGGCTAAAGAATATATGTTTACTTTTAGTTCAGTTTTACTTGTAACCTTCAAATTACATTTCAAATAAATTACCAGTAGTTGGTAAAAGAAAGTGAAAAAACAGTGTTAGAGAGGGTGAAATGGATGTTTGTTATGGCTTACTTATTTTCCACTGCTTATATCTGTTTTGATAAATATATGTGACAGTGGCTAATTGAATTGCTGTAAGTTTATGATTTTTTTTTTCTGAAAGCAGAGTTTAATAACTAGTTTTAAGGTATTTGTTGTTCCAAAAATTGATCCGTATGTGATAATGTTATGTGATTCTAGCAAAAGAAATCTTTGAGTTAAAAATATACTGTATTAGACCTGGTGACATATTTATGACCCTTTTAAAGTTAGCCCCATCCTGACTCTAGTTTTATTCTGTTAAGAAGATGTTTTTTACATTGTGTAACTTTTTTAGTATTGAAAATTTTTTATTTTTACCTCTTGGAGATATTTGTTGAAAATGTCAGATATTTACGTGGTTCTAAACAACTAGTTGAAATAATACACATAGTCACACATTGCTGGTTTTACGTGAGAGAAGTAAAGATTGTTTTGTTTTTAGCTACTACTTACCACTTACCTACCATCTGTGATGTCTCAAGTGTAATGCTAGGGGGAAGCATATAAAAACAGTTAGGAGGGGGGGATGTCCTTAATGTTAACAAATTTATCTAATGAAAGAACCAAATGTATGAATTTGTAAATTCATTATAATATGGTAAGTAATGTGATAAAAGAGGGTATATGCATGGTGCTTGGCTGAGGCTGGGGGTTTAGGAATAGTTTCCTAGAGATGATTGAGCGGAATCTTAAAACTAGAACAGTTTTAGCAGAACTGAAAAAGGAAATAGGCAGAGCAGACAGAAAGGATAACTTGCATGAAACCATAGAAGCTTGAAACAGTAGCTGATCGTTTGTTTGACAGATGCTTATATGTATTATCCAGGAAATTCCCAAGGCATGGTGTTTAGTATGAAGAACATAGTGGTGAAATATGGCCTGATGTTTTTCCTGCCTACATGGAATTTAAAAGTTTAATATAGGGAACACATAGGAATTAAACAAGTAATTAGCATAAAGCATGATATTAGGTAGTTTATTGCACACCCAGTCAAACATGTAGTAAAGGAACTTATTAATCAAGTATGCAAAGATTGGGTAACACTGTAAGAGAAAGCGGTTATAAGACTTTGGAGAAAAAAGGTAGAGATCAGATTCTGGAAGGCATATAAGTATTACATTAAAGCTTTTAGATTTTACCTATAGGATAGAGAATAGATTGTAGAAAGGTTGAGGTGGTTTTCATTGCTGAAGAGCAAGGTGATATACAGGGGGACTAGTTAGAAAGTTATAGAGTATTTCAGGCAAGAAATCAATGGGAAAATTAAGTGTTGATTGGTAACAGATGAAAGGAAAAAATACCATTTTGAAGGTATAGTATAATATTTAGATATTTGTATAATGGGTGCTATAATTGAGAGAAGACAGGAGAAGGGCAAAGATAACTAGATATATTGCTAGAAAATGTTACTCTGATTGTTCAGTGAGAGTAAAAATTTTAACAGTGTAAAATGCCAGGCATAGAAGTGAGAAGTGGAAAGCTAAGATAGGGAAGTGGGAAACCTCATTTTTCTTTCTAAAGAACCTGGAGAACAAGTCATTTATGTTATTAAAGCAGTGTGGAAGCTGATTTTAGGGGAGTAAGATGGGAGACTAGAAAGCAAATATTGAGATCATTATAATGAAAATGTGAGATGATGTGAGCCATTAACGGGGAATCTGACAATTTGATATATGTTTGGCAGTTAAAACTGAGTTTTGATGATTGAAATGAATGGAGTGAGGATAACCCCATGTTTTTAACTTGAATCACTGAGTGGTGGTAGTAACATTAGCTAATTAGAAAAGCGGAAGAAATAACTTGGGACTTAGAGACATGTTGAGGTTTTGCCAACACTCTTATGGATCCTGAAGCACATCCCTGTAAAGAGAACAAGTGGTTGGGAGCCAAACTATGGGCAGGCCTATTACTTAGCAACACAGTCATTATCATCACTGGATAGCTAAAATTGAAACTCTAAAGAAAACCTTTATGTAAGAAGTTTTGGAAAAGAACTCTTGAAAGAAATAGTAACAGTTAGAGTAGAACTATGGAAGTACATCTCGTACTCCAGAGAGAACTTGCAGAAAAATTTGTGTTCAGCTGTAACAGAAATTAATAGTAAGATAAAGATGGTGGTATAATGAGTGCAAATGGCTTGAACACATAGAGAAGTAAAATTTTAAAAACTACTGTCTAATAAACATCTGTTAATTTTATTTTTCAGCCAAGCAACAGACATAATGGAAACATCAGGGTGGAAGTCCATGATTCAGTCTCACCCTCACTTAGTAGCAGAAGCCTTCCGAGCACTAGCATCTGCACAGTGTCCACAGTTTGGCATTCCACGCAAACGACTAAAACAGTCCTAAAATATTCCATGAACTCTAGGAAAATGGAATTGACTTTTACTCCTCCAGGTCCAGAAGGATTCTAATACACAAATCATAAGCAAGAGTTGTTTCTGTTGTCTTGTTCACCGAACAGAAGTGAAAAAGCTTGCATTTCAGGTGGATAATGTAAGGTTTATTCTTCAGCTTTAAATTTGACTGATTATACTCTAATTCACTTCAAGGCCTTAAATTATCTTCAGTGACTTCTCGTTCATACTTTTTTTTTTTTTTTTTTTTTTTTTTTTTTTTTTTTTTTTTTTTTTTTTTTTTTTTTTTTTTTTTTTTTTTTTTTTTTTTTTTTTTTTTTTTTTTTTTTTTTTTTTTTTTTTTTTATTGTGCCTTGTCATTTTGACCAAGGCTATGCAGGATTGCACTAGCTCCATAATGCAGTAATATTGATAACTGAAGATATTAAGTTTTAAAAGGATCTTCCATTAGTTTGAGAAAAGCAAGATGAATTTTATAGGGTTTGTCCTATGTTATCTTGAAGTTTGAAACTATGTTCTCCTAAAAAGCACTTGTATGGGAGATTAGTAATAATGTCTCCAATCTAGGTTTTATGAACACAAGAAGAACTTGCTTACCTTCAAGGTAACTTATGCAATATACCACTTCAATTCTAATTTATTTTTCATTTCAGGGGGAAAATACACAATGAGTTGGCCCAAATTTTTAGTAAAATATGTCTTGTTTCTGTGTTAACTGTCCAGTGAACTAAGAGAAACATAACAGACCTTTGCTTGTGTTTCTTCATGCATTTATCCAAGTTTACAATGATTGAGAACTGATTTGAGATTAAGATTTTAATAAGGAAAGCATGTTTTGTGCTAAATTGGTGGGTTTTTTTTTTTTTTAATTGATGGTTACCTACCTAGAGGAAGAATTCTGTACATATTAAAAGGATGACCAAATGTAAATTAAAAATGAGTGGGCCAATTAAGTATGGTAATTTGCACTTTTAATTTGTA